>OX940962.1:38621445-38891869 GCA_954870475.1 Euphrasia confusa
ACCCTAAACCCTAAACCCTAAACCCTAAACCCTAAACCCTAAACCCTAAACCCTAAACCCTAAACCCTAAACCCTAAACCCTAAACCCTAAACCCTAAACCCTAAACCCTAAACCCTAAACCCTAAACCCTAAACCCTAAACCCTAAACCCTAAACCCTAAACCCTAAACCCTAAACCCTAAACCCTAAACCCTAAACCCTAAACCCTAAACCCTAAACCCTAAACCCTAAACCCTAAACCCTAAACCCTAAACCCTAAACCCTAAACCCTAAACCCTAAACCCTAAACCCTAAACCCTAAACCCTAAACCCTAAACCCTAAACCCTAAACCCTAAACCCTAAACCCTAAACCCTAAACCCTAAACCCTAAACCCTAAACCCTAAACCCTAAACCCTAAACCCTAAACCCTAAACCCTAAACCCTAAACCCTAAACCCTAAACCCTAAACCCTAAACCCTAAACCCTAAACCCTAAACCCTAAACCCTAAACCCTAAACCCTAAACCCTAAACCCTAAACCCTAAACCCTAAACCCTAAACCCTAAACCCTAAACCCTAAACCCTAAACCCTAAACCCTAAACCCTAAACCCTAAACCCTAAACCCTAAACCCTAAACCCTAAACCCTAAACCCTAAACCCTAAACCCTAAACCCTAAACCCTAAACCCTAAACCCTAAACCCTAAACCCTAAACCCTAAACCCTAAACCCTAAACCCTAAACCCTAAACCCTAAACCCTAAACCCTAAACCCTAAACCCTAAACCCTAAACCCTAAACCCTAAACCCTAAACCCTAAACCCTAAACCCTAAACCCTAAACCCTAAACCCTAAACCCTAAACCCTAAACCCTAAACCCTAAACCCTAAACCCTAAACCCTAAACCCTAAACCCTAAACCCTAAACCCTAAACCCTAAACCCTAAACCCTAAACCCTAAACCCTAAACCCTAAACCCTAAACCCTAAACCCTAAACCCTAAACCCTAAACCCTAAACCCTAAACCCTAAACCCTAAACCCTAAACCCTAAACCCTAAACCCTAAACCCTAAACCCTAAACCCTAAACCCTAAACCCTAAACCCTAAACCCTAAACCCTAAACCCTAAACCCTAAACCCTAAACCCTAAACCCTAAACCCTAAACCCTAAACCCTAAACCCTAAACCCTAAACCCTAAACCCTAAACCCTAAACCCTAAACCCTAAACCCTAAACCCTAAACCCTAAACCCTAAACCCTAAACCCTAAACCCTAAACCCTAAACCCTAAACCCTAAACCCTAAACCCTAAACCCTAAACCCTAAACCCTAAACCCTAAACCCTAAACCCTAAACCCTAAACCCTAAACCCTAAACCCTAAACCCTAAACCCTAAACCCTAAACCCTAAACCCTAAACCCTAAACCCTAAACCCTAAACCCTAAACCCTAAACCCTAAACCCTAAACCCTAAACCCTAAACCCTAAACCCTAAACCCTAAACCCTAAACCCTAAACCCTAAACCCTAAACCCTAAACCCTAAACCCTAAACCCTAAACCCTAAACCCTAAACCCTAAACCCTAAACCCTAAACCCTAAACCCTAAACCCTAAACCCTAAACCCTAAACCCTAAACCCTAAACCCTAAACCCTAAACCCTAAACCCTAAACCCTAAACCCTAAACCCTAAACCCTAAACCCTAAACCCTAAACCCTAAACCCTAAACCCTAAACCCTAAACCCTAAACCCTAAACCCTAAACCCTAAACCCTAAACCCTAAACCCTAAACCCTAAACCCTAAACCCTAAACCCTAAACCCTAAACCCTAAACCCTAAACCCTAAACCCTAAACCCTAAACCCTAAACCCTAAACCCTAAACCCTAAACCCTAAACCCTAAACCCTAAACCCTAAACCCTAAACCCTAAACCCTAAACCCTAAACCCTAAACCCTAAACCCTAAACCCTAAACCCTAAACCCTAAACCCTAAACCCTAAACCCTAAACCCTAAACCCTAAACCCTAAACCCTAAACCCTAAACCCTAAACCCTAAACCCTAAACCCTAAACCCTAAACCCTAAACCCTAAACCCTAAACCCTAAACCCTAAACCCTAAACCCTAAACCCTAAACCCTAAACCCTAAACCCTAAACCCTAAACCCTAAACCCTAAACCCTAAACCCTAAACCCTAAACCCTAAACCCTAAACCCTAAACCCTAAACCCTAAACCCTAAACCCTAAACCCTAAACCCTAAACCCTAAACCCTAAACCCTAAACCCTAAACCCTAAACCCTAAACCCTAAACCCTAAACCCTAAACCCTAAACCCTAAACCCTAAACCCTAAACCCTAAACCCTAAACCCTAAACCCTAAACCCTAAACCCTAAACCCTAAACCCTAAACCCTAAACCCTAAACCCTAAACCCTAAACCCTAAACCCTAAACCCTAAACCCTAAACCCTAAACCCTAAACCCTAAACCCTAAACCCTAAACCCTAAACCCTAAACCCTAAACCCTAAACCCTAAACCCTAAACCCTAAACCCTAAACCCTAAACCCTAAACCCTAAACCCTAAACCCTAAACCCTAAACCCTAAACCCTAAACCCTAAACCCTAAACCCTAAACCCTAAACCCTAAACCCTAAACCCTAAACCCTAAACCCTAAACCCTAAACCCTAAACCCTAAACCCTAAACCCTAAACCCTAAACCCTAAACCCTAAACCCTAAACCCTAAACCCTAAACCCTAAACCCTAAACCCTAAACCCTAAACCCTAAACCCTAAACCCTAAACCCTAAACCCTAAACCCTAAACCCTAAACCCTAAACCCTAAACCCTAAACCCTAAACCCTAAACCCTAAACCCTAAACCCTAAACCCTAAACCCTAAACCCTAAACCCTAAACCCTAAACCCTAAACCCTAAACCCTAAACCCTAAACCCTAAACCCTAAACCCTAAACCCTAAACCCTAAACCCTAAACCCTAAACCCTAAACCCTAAACCCTAAACCCTAAACCCTAAACCCTAAACCCTAAACCCTAAACCCTAAACCCTAAACCCTAAACCCTAAACCCTAAACCCTAAACCCTAAACCCTAAACCCTAAACCCTAAACCCTAAACCCTAAACCCTAAACCCTAAACCCTAAACCCTAAACCCTAAACCCTAAACCCTAAACCCTAAACCCTAAACCCTAAACCCTAAACCCTAAACCCTAAACCCTAAACCCTAAACCCTAAACCCTAAACCCTAAACCCTAAACCCTAAACCCTAAACCCTAAACCCTAAACCCTAAACCCTAAACCCTAAACCCTAAACCCTAAACCCTAAACCCTAAACCCTAAACCCTAAACCCTAAACCCTAAACCCTAAACCCTAAACCCTAAACCCTAAACCCTAAACCCTAAACCCTAAACCCTAAACCCTAAACCCTAAACCCTAAACCCTAAACCCTAAACCCTAAACCCTAAACCCTAAACCCTAAACCCTAAACCCTAAACCCTAAACCCTAAACCCTAAACCCTAAACCCTAAACCCTAAACCCTAAACCCTAAACCCTAAACCCTAAACCCTAAACCCTAAACCCTAAACCCTAAACCCTAAACCCTAAACCCTAAACCCTAAACCCTAAACCCTAAACCCTAAACCCTAAACCCTAAACCCTAAACCCTAAACCCTAAACCCTAAACCCTAAACCCTAAACCCTAAACCCTAAACCCTAAACCCTAAACCCTAAACCCTAAACCCTAAACCCTAAACCCTAAACCCTAAACCCTAAACCCTAAACCCTAAACCCTAAACCCTAAACCCTAAACCCTAAACCCTAAACCCTAAACCCTAAACCCTAAACCCTAAACCCTAAACCCTAAACCCTAAACCCTAAACCCTAAACCCTAAACCCTAAACCCTAAACCCTAAACCCTAAACCCTAAACCCTAAACCCTAAACCCTAAACCCTAAACCCTAAACCCTAAACCCTAAACCCTAAACCCTAAACCCTAAACCCTAAACCCTAAACCCTAAACCCTAAACCCTAAACCCTAAACCCTAAACCCTAAACCCTAAACCCTAAACCCTAAACCCTAAACCCTAATACCCTAATACCCTAATACCCTAATACCCTAATACCCTAATACCCTAATACCCTAATACCCTAATACCCTAATACCCTAAACCCTAAACCCTAAACCCTAAACCCTAAACCCTAAACCCTAAACCCTAAACCCTAAACCCTAAACCCTAAACCCTAAACCCTAAACCCTAAACCCTAAACCCTAAACCCTAAACCCTAAACCCTAAACCCTAAACCCTAAACCCTAAACCCTAAACCCTAAACCCTAAACCCTAAACCCTAAACCCTAAACCCTAAACCCTAAACCCTAAACCCTAAACCCTAAACCCTAAACCCTAAACCCTAAACCCTAAACCCTAAACCCTAAACCCTAAACCCTAAACCCTAAACCCTAAACCCTAAACCCTAAACCCTAAACCCTAAACCCTAAACCCTAAACCCTAAACCCTAAACCCTAAACCCTAAACCCTAAACCCTAAACCCTAAACCCTAAACCCTAAACCCTAAACCCTAAACCCTAAACCCTAAACCCTAAACCCTAAACCCTAAACCCTAAACCCTAAACCCTAAACCCTAAACCCTAAACCCTAAACCCTAAACCCTAAACCCTAAACCCTAAACCCTAAACCCTAAACCCTAAACCCTAAACCCTAAACCCTAAACCCTAAACCCTAAACCCTAAACCCTAAACCCTAAACCCTAAACCCTAAACCCTAAACCCTAAACCCTAAACCCTAAACCCTAAACCCTAAACCCTAAACCCTAAACCCTAAACCCTAAACCCTAAACCCTAAACCCTAAAACCCTAAAACCCTAAAACCCTAAACCCTAAACCCTAAACCCTAAACCCTAAACCCTAAACCCTAAACCCTAAACCCTAAACCCTAAACCCTAAACCCTAAACCCTAAACCCTAAACCCTAAACCCTAAACCCTAAACCCTAAACCCTAAACCCTAAACCCTAAACCCTAAACCCTAAACCCTAAACCCTAAACCCTAAACCCTAAACCCTAAACCCTAAACCCTAAACCCTAAACCCTAAACCCTAAACCCTAAACCCTAAACCCTAAACCCTAAACCCTAAACCCTAAACCCTAAACCCTAAACCCTAAACCCTAAACCCTAAACCCTAAACCCTAAACCCTAAACCCTAAACCCTAAACCCTAAACCCTAAACCCTAAACCCTAAACCCTAAACCCTAAACCCTAAACCCTAAACCCTAAACCCTAAACCCCGTACCCCGTACCCCGTACCCCGTACCCCGTACCCCGTACCCCGTACCCCGTACCCCGTACCCCGTACCCCGTACCCCGTACCCCGTACCCCGTACCCCGTACCCCGTACCCCGTACCCCGTACCCCGTACCCCGTACCCCGTACCCCGTACCCCGTACCCTGAACCCTGAACCCTGAACCCTGAACCCTGAACCCTGAACCCTGAACCCTGAACCCTGAACCCTGAACCCTGAACCCTGAACCCTGAACCCTGAACCCTGAACCCTAAACCCTAAACCCTAAACCCTAAACCCTAAACCCTAAACCCTAAACCCTAAACCCTAAACCCTATACCCTATACCCTATACCCTATACCCTATACCCTATACCCTATACCCTATACCCCAAACCCCAAACCCCAAACCCCAAACCCCAAACCCTAAACCCCAAACCCCAACCCCAAACCCAAACCCCAAACCCCAAACCCCAAACCCCAAACCCCAAACCCCAAACCCTAAACCCTAAACCCTAAAACCCTAAAACCCTAAAACCCTAAAACCCTAAACCCTAAACCCTAAACCCTAAACCCTAAACCCTAAAACCCTAAAACCCTAAAACCCTAAACCCTAAACCCTAAACCCCTTGTTCTTTGTTGTCGTTCATGTTAAGTCCTCAGGGAGAATCCCCCGGGAGTGCATTGTATTTTTTAGTTCTCTGAAGAATGTCAATGTCATTAACTGGTGACAACTAATCTGTGACCGCATACATCTGAAAGTGGAAGAAATTCATAAGAGCAAAAAGAAGAAGAGTGTAACATGTCTGGTGCAAGTTTTAGAGACTTGGTTCAACATGCGAACCGACTTAATTCAGACTAAAGGTACACTCCCCAATGGAGACAAGTTTGCTCTTATATCAACCTACCTCGGTCGAAGACTTTCAAAGAAATATGCTGGAATAAACATTCAACAAATAAATCTCGAGCATATCACTATCTGTAGAGTTCTAAATTGTCGTTCTCAAGAGATGATCTAGGACAAAGAAAATGTGGAAAGCTTCACTTACAGATGCAGCAATAACACTTTGTGTGCGCTCACTGAAGATTTCCTTGGTAATGTTCTCAAACAAAAAGTGTTTACACATTTTTCTTTTCTTATTATTAATTAAGATTCTTTGATTTTCAGGTGCTTATATAAAGTGCATGCTAACCCGGTCCATGAAAGAACTGGGCATCTTTGATGATGTTGATTATGTCGAAAAGCATTTCCTCGATCTCAAAGAGGAGTTCAAAGCTGCAGACACTCATATGGTATTTCAGGCCTTATATCGCAAAGGAATCTCTAAACCCTAAACACTAAACCCTATTTGTGGGTCAAATTAAAAACTAGTTAGGTGAATCGTTCAATATGGCGAGTTTGCAGACCCCAAACCCCTACACCCTACACCCTAAACCTAAACCTAAACCTAAACCTAAACCCTAATTGTGGGTCAAACTAAAAACTAGTTAGGTGAATCGTTAATGTAAAGATTTACTATAGATTGAGATACGTTGAACCTTTAACCTTAAACCTTGATCCCTAAAACCTAGTTTTGGATCTAACTAAAAACTAGTTAGGAAAGTCGCTCAATAAAGAGAATTTCCAAATATGGAAAGATTTGCTATAGTTTCAGATATGCTGAACAAAATCGATAGAAGAATCTTGGAGTTTTTGAAGCTAAACTTATGGCATGGGCTCAGCATATATATTTCAAGAATGCTATCATCCAAATGATTTGGTAATCCTCAAGGAGCTCAAGATCTAAACTCTAGTGACGAGTGAACAATTGTTTAACCTCTAACAACTATGATTTCTGAAAATATTCTCATAAGTAAATACAATCAGATTGCACCACTACTAATCATTCAACTATTATAATGTAAATGATAAATTCAATTAAATATTTTTAATTCAAATACAAACTTTGTGCAAAAGAATATAAATATACTCACATTGAAGTACAAGCACATAAAACTTCATGAATCCTACTTGATTGCTTCCAATTATCCAATATGTAATTATCATATTTGATCAGAACTAAACATAAATTTAACATACATAACAAATATATCTAAACAATTTAATTATCAAATAATGCATATCAATTAATTATCTAATTTTATTTTAATTAACTTGCATGGTATATTTAACACACAAAAATCACAATAAACAATAAACTGATCATGTATCAATTTTACATATCAAGATCGATTGAAATTACCAAAACATAAAGTTATACATATTCCTGTGAAACCTTAGATTAACATAATAAATCACAATTTATAAAGTCAGCAATCAAAAATAACACAAATTCAAAAACTCATGCTTGCTAAATAATCAAAATTAAATAACAAGAGAGTTTAACCAATATTACCTTGTTAACGAAAATTAGGATCCGAGAATTCGAGATCTCGGACTTGGTTCGGATGAACCGGAGCGGCACCCGGACTAAGTGATAAGTCAAGATGCGGCTAGTTGGGGGTAGAACCGCTACAACTTGAACGACTAAAGGATGGCTTAGCTGGACGCGAGCGTGCGAGGATACTTGCAACTGATACCTCGAATGAATGAATCGAATCTACAACTTTATTTTCATTTTTTTTAATTAGTGTAACTAAAATATAATTTTTATTTTCTATAAGAAGATTTTACCGTGTAAAAACAAGTCCAAAAAATTAACAAAGCTAGTTTGTGATATGTAAGCGTAACACAGAGGGAGAGAATGTGATATGTACGCGTAACTAAAAAAATCACATATATAATTTGCACAAAATTAACAATGTAAATATATTACACAAAACAATGTAAATATACAAGCAACGAAAATGTATTACTATACACATTAGTAAAATCATATTTAATCAACACTTAAAACATGTCATTTAAATTTCACCTACATTACAAATATTTGATCTACATTGCAAATATTTAAACCCTAAACCCTAAACCCTAAACCCTAAACCCTAAACCCTAAACCCCAAACCCCAAACCCCAAACCCCTAAACCCTAAACCCCAAACCCTAAACCCCAAACCCCAAACCCCAAACCCCAAACCCCAAACCCTGTACCCCAAACCCTGTACCCTGTACCCTGTACCCTGCACCCTGTACCCTGCACCCTGTACCCTGCACCCTGAACCCTGCACCCTGAACCCTGAACCCTGTACCCTGAACCCTGTACCCTGAACCCTGAACCCTGAACCCTGAACCCTGAACCCTGAACCCTGAACCCTGAACCCTGAACCCTGAACCCTGAACCCTAAACCCTAAACCCTAAACCCTAAACCCTATACCCTATACCCTAAACCCTATACCCTATACCCCAAACCCTATACCCCAAACCCTATACCCCAAACCCCAAACCCCAAACCCCAAACCCCAAACCCCAAACCCCAAACCCCAAACCCCAAACCCCAAACCCCAAACCCCAAACCCCAAACCCTAAACCCTAAACCCTAAAACCCTAAAACCCTAAACCCTAAACCCTAAACCCTAAACCCTAAACCCTAAACCCTAAACCCTAAAACCCTAAAACCCTAAAACCCTAAACCCTAAACCCTAAACCCCTTGTTCTTTGTTGTCGTTCATGTTAAGTCCTCAGGGAGAATCCCCCGGGAGTGCATTGTATTTTTTAGTTCTCTGAAGAATGTCAATGTCATTAACTGGTGACAACTAATCTGTGACCGCATACATCTGAAAGTGGAAGAAATTCATAAGAGCAAAAAGAAGAAGAGTGTAACATGTCTGGTGCAAGTTTTAGAGACTTGGTTCAACATGCGAACCGACTTAATTCAGACTAAAGGTACACTCCCCAATGGAGACAAGTTTGCTCTTATATCAACCTACCTCGGTCGAAGACTTTCAAAGAAATATGCTGGAATAAACATTCAACAAATAAATCTCGAGCATATCACTATCTGTAGAGTTCTAAATTGTCGTTCTCAAGAGATGATCTAGGACAAAGAAAATGTGGAAAGCTTCACTTACAGATGCAGCAATAACACTTTGTGTGCGCTCACTGAAGATTTCCTTGGTAATGTTCTCAAACAAAAAGTGTTTACACATTTTTCTTTTCTTATTATTAATTAAGATTCTTTGATTTTCAGGTGCTTATATAAAGTGCATGCTAACCCGGTCCATGAAAGAACTGGGCATCTTTGATGATGTTGATTATGTCGAAAAGCATTTCCTCGATCTCAAAGAGGAGTTCAAAGCTGCAGACACTCATATGGTATTTCAGGCCTTATATCGCAAAGGAATCTCTAAACCCTAAACACTAAACCCTATTTGTGGGTCAAATTAAAAACTAGTTAGGTGAATCGTTCAATATGGCGAGTTTGCAGACCCCAAACCCCTACACCCTACACCCTAAACCTAAACCTAAACCTAAACCTAAACCCTAATTGTGGGTCAAACTAAAAACTAGTTAGGTGAATCGTTAATGTAAAGATTTACTATAGATTGAGATACGTTGAACCTTTAACCTTAAACCTTGATCCCTAAAACCTAGTTTTGGATCTAACTAAAAACTAGTTAGGAAAGTCGCTCAATAAAGAGAATTTCCAAATATGGAAAGATTTGCTATAGTTTCAGATATGCTGAACAAAATCGATAGAAGAATCTTGGAGTTTTTGAAGCTAAACTTATGGCATGGGCTCAGCATATATATTTCAAGAATGCTATCATCCAAATGATTTGGTAATCCTCAAGGAGCTCAAGATCTAAACTCTAGTGACGAGTGAACAATTGTTTAACCTCTAACAACTATGATTTCTGAAAATATTCTCATAAGTAAATACAATCAGATTGCACCACTACTAATCATTCAACTATTATAATGTAAATGATAAATTCAATTAAATATTTTTAATTCAAATACAAACTTTGTGCAAAAGAATATAAATATACTCACATTGAAGTACAAGCACATAAAACTTCATGAATCCTACTTGATTGCTTCCAATTATCCAATATGTAATTATCATATTTGATCAGAACTAAACATAAATTTAACATACATAACAAATATATCTAAACAATTTAATTATCAAATAATGCATATCAATTAATTATCTAATTTTATTTTAATTAACTTGCATGGTATATTTAACACACAAAAATCACAATAAACAATAAACTGATCATGTATCAATTTTACATATCAAGATCGATTGAAATTACCAAAACATAAAGTTATACATATTCCTGTGAAACCTTAGATTAACATAATAAATCACAATTTATAAAGTCAGCAATCAAAAATAACACAAATTCAAAAACTCATGCTTGCTAAATAATCAAAATTAAATAACAAGAGAGTTTAACCAATATTACCTTGTTAACGAAAATTAGGATCCGAGAATTCGAGATCTCGGACTTGGTTCGGATGAACCGGAGCGGCACCCGGACTAAGTGATAAGTCAAGATGCGGCTAGTTGGGGGTAGAACCGCTACAACTTGAACGACTAAAGGATGGCTTAGCTGGACGCGAGCGTGCGAGGATACTTGCAACTGATACCTCGAATGAATGAATCGAATCTACAACTTTATTTTCATTTTTTTTAATTAGTGTAACTAAAATATAATTTTTATTTTCTATAAGAAGATTTTACCGTGTAAAAACAAGTCCAAAAAATTAACAAAGCTAGTTTGTGATATGTAAGCGTAACACAGAGGGAGAGAATGTGATATGTACGCGTAACTAAAAAAATCACATATATAATTTGCACAAAATTAACAATGTAAATATATTACACAAAACAATGTAAATATACAAGCAACGAAAATGTATTACTATACACATTAGTAAAATCATATTTAATCAACACTTAAAACATGTCATTTAAATTTCACCTACATTACAAATATTTGATCTACATTGCAAATATTTAATATAAACCCCAAAACTAAAACTCTAAAACCCTAAAACTTCTAAAACCACTAAAACTAAAAACTCAAAACCTTAAAACCCCTAAAGCCTAAATCCAAAATCCTAAGCACTCATTTTGTTGGAAATACTGGTTCCTTGACTAATAATTGGCAACTAGAGTTATTAATCATTATAATGGCTTATAACTAACAACACAAATTGGGAAGAGGTATCATGTCATATGTGTGTATTTGAAACAAATGATTCACTTAAATTTGTACATGTGTACGATTCACTTCAATTTTTTGTTGTTTTTTTTTTATTTTTTTATTAAATTTTATAAATCTCGTCATAACACCCTTAGATTTGTCGCTTTATAAAAGAGTAAATTTGAGAGCTTTATTAATTATACATTTGATACTATTATTATTCATTATAAATACTAATGAAAAGAGTAAATTTGAGAGCTTTATTAATTATACATTTGATACTATTATTATTCATTATAAATACTAATGATTGCTTAACAAATTTAATCACTTTTTTATCATATAAACATTTTTACATGATATAAACTAATTACACATTAATCTATTAATTGCCTATTTTATTGTTTGCAATCACAAAACATATAAATTATGGCAAACATATATGATTTCAAGCTTGAAATTATGCAACATAATTGATCATAAATTGTGTGTAACCAATAATATATCACATCATATATGACAGCAAATTCACCAATTCATATATAATCTAATAATACATGAAAATAAATAAGGGTTTAGAAATAATACCTAAGTGTTTTCATAAAACCCCAAAGGCAGACAATAAGCAATTGAACCACTCGAACCACGAACGAGGATTAACTGGACAAGGAGTCGACAGTAACGGCACACGGGGCAACAACAGCTCTCGGCTCTACACAGCTTGCCGACGAGCTGTGTGGCTATTCAGTCTTGGTCAGGCTGAACGGGCTCGGCTCAAGCAGCGGCTACTCTAACACACATGCCCTTCAAAGGATCTCAAAAAATCACTAAAATGTACATAAACGTTCACATTAGCAATAATAATATAACCAATAGAGACAAATTATATATATAATCTGTTCGGAGAAAATAAAATGAATTTGGGCAGAATAAATAAAATGAGGGGCCCAAATGTTAATATAGGATGGACCAAATCAATGGGCGAGAATAAAATGAATTTGGGCCGAAAACTATAACGAGGAGCCCAAATGTTTCATAATTGGGATCGAGCCTAATTAATGTCTCTCATATTTCCTTGGATATTCAGGGGGGGGGGGGGGAGATTAAAGAGAGGGCGATGACATACAGAAGCTTCCGGCGACAGTTTACTGGGCAGAGCCTCGACAAGGGGTCGCCGGACGACCATTGCGTGAGGGATCTCGGATGGAGTCTCGACGTGGATGGTTGTGCGCGGCGGATTAAGGCGGAGATGGTGTTGGTGCGACAATCGACGGGTTATGGAAGCGGGTGCTCGGATGGCTCTTACGGCGGAATAAGGGAGGTAGTTCTGTTTCTCAAACGTGGTCAAGCGGACATGAGGTGGTCAGTTGGAGCGTGAACGGGAGTCAGCTTCAGTCGGGCAGCAGCAGGAGTCAGCGACTTCGTCTTCTACAAGGTCTGAGCTTTTTCTTGCTGTGGTTGAGAGGGACGACGTGGGATGGTGCGTCACCGGCAGCCCGAATCTCGGCTGAGGGTTGGATGCTGTGTGTGGAGGGTTGGGAGAGAGAGATTGAGAAGGGAAAGTGAACTTTTGTACAGCCTAATAGTGAATATAGTGTTTAGACGTGTGTGGATGTGTATGGAAGATATAAAGGATTGATGTGATGTTAAAGGACGTTTGGACTTTTGGTTGCTTATTGTGTTTCCCAAAGAAAGTAATCAAAAGAAAACTGCTTGGTGTTTCCCAAGGCAAATTAAGTATTAAGAAAATAAAAAGAGGGTATGGCGAGAATCGATTATCACTACAACGAGTACTACTGCCTTTAACAACGAAGTTGAGTTTTATATTAGTTGGGCCAAGTGATAAAAGGAAATGGGCTTATTAGTAGTATTAATTTAGACTTACAACAAAATGGATTTGAGCCTTTTTGTGCACCCTATTTTTTACGGAGAGTTTACATAAATCTTAATTTGTACTATCATTTTAAAATTCAAATCTATGTCTCCTCATATGAATAAAATATAATTTTATTCTTATCTTATATTGTTTGTCTTTTTACTCTATTATTCTTTTTCAATATTTCTTGAAGTTTTAACACTTTCGATTTTATTAAATTCACTTTAAAATTATTACACTCTTTTTATTGAAGAGTCTGCACACTTTCTTTGTAAATTACAAATCAAGAGTTAAAACTCTTTTGAATCAAAAGGAGTATTATTTTAATAATTACACATACCTTTTAGGCAAGGACCCCAAGATGATAATGATATGAGTAAAATATCCTTTTAGGCAAGATCTTATCTACAAGTCATCTATCTTCTCAAGGTAGGATATTTAAACCTAGATCATTTAGTCGTTACCTTGCTATGATACTGTTGTACACCCACCATATAGTCAACCTTTTTTATGTTTGATTCATTTAAGTCCTCTAACAAAAAAAATGGTGTCCTGATTGTGATTGGGTTGTGAGGATATCCAACTCATAAGCAAATTGTTTTGTTTCAATTTATTTATTTATTTTGTGTTGAACTGCTTATGAATTTTTAACATTCCTTTGGTTTCCTTGTTTTCGTTGGTTGAGTGGATCATCCGACTCAATTAATGAAATAATAAGGCTTTTTGTTTTATCAAAAAAATATAATTAAATACATTTAGAATACATACTTCACATTACAGATCACAAAACGTATGTATGCATCACTTCCATTATTATCTACATGCATACTGGTGTAATTTATCTCAACCACATGTCCAATTACATATGTAAAATGGATAATCAGTAATAAGAAGCAAAACGACTTAAAACCTTAAAAAAAATTAAATGTTGTGAGATTTGTTACACACCAAACAATGGACATGTATCTCGATATGTATCTTCGGTGATTTTCTCAAAAGGAATAAATTTGTAAGGAGACGTTGGAATTTCGAGATCTGTAGCAATTGTGATAGATGTATCCGCAAGAAATATGATCATCCTAGAATTGTCCAAGATTTGATTAATAGCAGGGCTAGCGATAACCTCAAAGTTTTGTACTACATAAGCAAGGCCTTTACGAATTTTTTCATCGAAAGTATTGATCAATGATTTGCTAATGGATGCATGAATGCGTGAGCCCTACAATTCATATAAACAAATAATGATTATTAGTACGGTAGATCATATACAAACACAGAGTGATGGGCCATACTAAAACAAAGAGCGACGGTAAATTCCAGCAATACGATAATAAAGAAAAGGAGTTCAATCGGTTACTATGCAGAGTCAACATCTGAACTATACAATTACAAACACATGTAAGTGTAACACCCCGGCCCGTTGAGGGGTCGAAGCCCGACCCTAATGAGCCGGCTCGGTTACCAAACACTGTCGTCGGGAGTGATATCCTGGCGTCGAAGCCCGACCCTAATGGGCCGGCTCGGTTACCTATCACTGTCGTCGGGAGTGATATCCTGGCCCCACTATACCAACACTTGTCTTTTCCAGCGCAATTTGTCCTCACTCGTGCGCACCCGAGACACTTTCCGTGGGGTCACCCATCCTAGAACTACTCCAGAGTCAGCACGCTTAACTTTGGAGTTCTTATAGGAGGATGCCCAGAAAAGAAGATGCATCTGTTGGTATGAGTAGCATATTCAATCCTTTTAAGCTTTTGAATTTTCTGGGGCGTTACAGTAAGAATATAGCTCAAGCAGAATAAAATCATCAATAAATATAGTCATAACAATTAAGAGGAATATCAAAAAAAATCACAACTTGAATTAATATTGAAACAACTAACCTGCATATCCATAAGTACAACTTCAATAGTTAAGGGGATATCATTCAAGTATTTAGTGTATCACTTCTTTGTGCATCGAACAACGATTTTGCAATTGGTGAATCTTGTCAAGATAAGTTGGGATATACGATGGGGGTGCATCCATATTTTTGTTGTAAATACACAGAAAACGTATCCTATTGCCTGACTCGGATAATGAGTTAGGAGTAGTTTTATTGAGATCTTTTGAAGCGCCGATTTTGTGGATGGAAGGTTACACGAATATAAATATTTAATAATATTATTATATACATAAATAGATAAGATTAAAAACCAATATAAATTGTTTATAGGAAATATATTTAAAATTTGATATTTTTGTTAACCGAATCAAAAAAGAATCTTTACATAAATTTAATATTTAGATTAACTGAAAACTCTATAAGACATATAATACACAGCTGATTAAGTTTATTTTATGTTAATATGTTTAAAAAAATATTTTAGTAGAATTGAAAATTCGAGTTAATCTTTTGGATTTTAGCTGTGGAAATTATCAATAAAGTCTTCCAACTTATTTTTTATAAGTGCACATAAGAAGATTGAAACAAAATGTAAAAAAATAAAAATAATTATATTTCTATTAATTTCTTTAACAAATAAAAATTCAAAATAATTAAGAATACAAATACATTGAATCGTGTAACAGAAAATTAAACTTATCAGAACTTCAAGTACAGTAAATTGTTCTTAAAGTCGCTGTATATTTTCATCTTCACTTCTTGAACTTGTACTTTATCAGATTATTGATGATTTCCAAAACACCTAAAAAGAAAAAAAGAAATACTGTACAAAGAATGTAACGTCAAAAAAGAAAAGAAAAATAAGTAATTAATAAGATAACGCAAATATAAATAGTTGAACAAAAAACAATTAATTAATGAAAGAGTTCTTACGTAGTTACCTGAAAAAAAAATAAAAAAGGACATTTGTAAGAACACTCTGATAAGCATCGAATTACAGAATACTTAAAGAAACACTTACAGTGAGGCCTGCAAAAAGAAATTTACACGATAGAAACTGAAATATCTATGAATCTAATGGAAAAGAAGGACGTATGACGAAGAAAAACTTACAATTATCCCTGAAAAAAAATGCATACAATATATATATGAATCAAATGAGAAAATATACAATCAAAGTTTTGGGGGATATATACCTACAGTGATCCCTGCAAAAAAAAATAGAGATAATAATAAAGCTATTAAACGAAAAAAATAAATCAATGCATGATGAAACGGTGAGGGGTAGTGAGGAATGAGTGAAGGTGTACGACCATTTTATAGGGCAAGGGGAACATTAGGGTTTGCAGTATTTTCAAAATCATAAAATAATTTTTTGCCGATTTTCAGTCAAAGACGCGTGCATAATTATAGGTTGATTATCTTATTGCTTAAATTAAGGAGGTTTATTATAGTATATAATAATTTATTAATATAAAAAATCGATAATTATGTTATTGCGTTAAGAAAAACAGAAATCTTTACTATAAATAAAGACGCGTCTTTGACCATGAAATTAATGAATCATAAAACCGACTTAATTAA
The DNA here is from genome assembly GCA_954870475.1 of Euphrasia confusa. Classification (NCBI taxonomy): domain Eukaryota; kingdom Viridiplantae; phylum Streptophyta; class Magnoliopsida; order Lamiales; family Orobanchaceae; genus Euphrasia; species Euphrasia confusa. The sequence continues at coordinate 38,638,171 of OX940962.1, forward strand.
GATTAAGGAAGCAAAACCGAGTAATTGGATTAATTAAATCGGACCGAATTATTTTGACCGAGAAAATCAGAATTTTTAAAGCAATATGGGTCGTTGATAGGTGTGAACACTTTCATTTTTCTTAATCATCCGACGCTTGAGAATTCGCCACCTAAGAAAATATGCTTCTCGTTTTAATTATTGTATGACTACCTTCGATTCTGAATATATAATCTGTACACTTATTTTAATAATTAAACATACATTAAAAAAACAAAAGTGGTCATTTTGCGTATAAAGAAGAGGCAAGCTAACGTTATGCTCAATCCTCTAAATCTGAACAAGTCGATAACTTATGCGACTGATGAGCCATTTTATTTACTCATCTTAGAGCATTTTTACACCCTTTATTGAGTCAGTTTGAGTCAGTAACGTGTCTGGGAGGGCACAATTAGGTGTTTGGGCAGAGTGTGTTTGGATGCAGGTAACAGGTGGCGCACTGGGCAAAAGAGGCAAGGAAATCCCCTTCTTTGGGAAAAGAAGTATTCTGGAGTGGGTAGCGACAGCACCAGTTTGACCACATCGGGCAAATGGGTAAAGTCATGAAGCAGAAGAGCCAGAATCCTTATCATGTACCGTGCCTGGTCCGACACCTGTGGAGGAGAAGATACCTGAAGATTGCGATTTGGGCAGAGGACGGCTGTGGACAAAAGGTTCCCTGTGGGTAAGCTGGCAGCGCACCAGAATTCCTGAAATTGGGGGATCTTACTTATCCCCCAACCCATTGACCGCTGACCGTTATTCCTCGGGGAGGAGAAACAGCCGCGATCTGCAATTCAAAAATTCGAAGTCTTTAAAAGAGCGGGGCGCGGGCGAGCTGAAGAGAAGACAAACGAGAGAGAGAAAACCCTAGAGCAAGTTTCCAGTCCCGTAGCACGCCGCCGTGGAAGGAGTTCACCGGAGAGAGATCGGAGCTGTTCGTCCGAGTCTCCTTTTATTTATTTGCAGTAGATCCAGCCTTCGGGCTGAGAAACAATTTTAATGCTTTCTGTTTTTAATTTCCTTTGAATTCAGTTTCGTACTTTGATTTCAAAATAGTTCGTTTTGAACTATGAATAATATATATCGTATTCCCCTATTTATTTTCGCCAACAGTTGAACTGTGTTGTCACTGCACTCAATGTTTAGACTCCCGAGATAGTTAAACCACGTAGCACTGGATATAAACTACAAAGATGCAAAATCAAAACAACACATCCCGAGTTAGTCATTCAAGAGTTCAACACACAACAAACATTCAAACACATTTTAGTGGAGATTCGAGGGGTGATATTAGGCAATGAAGAACAAATATTTTCCCAGAAAAGAGTCCACATATCATCATTTCCCAAAACAGAAATTTCACACAAGGTGATAGCAACTTTGAGGTAATGAAAAATCTCTCATATTAAAACCGGTGAAAGGGACCGAAGTATGTTGATAGACATGTTTACTTGTCCTTCGTCACAGTCACAAGGATGCTGTCGTGTTTCGTCGAAACATATTTGATGAGTTAGCACCGCACAAGAGATTTTAATTCATAAGTGCATGGTGAACACTTAAGGCACTCCGAACAGGGACTAGCATTACTTCAATCAGAGGGGAGTCGGGGGAACCGACGTCCTCCAGACGAGTTTATAGCTTTAATTAAATGCAAAAGACATACATTACATCAGTCAGAGGGGAGCAAGGTTCACTTGCGTCCTCCGAAGTGTTTTTGGGAGAGCGTCTTTAAAGTTCGGCGTTCATGTACGATCTTTCGAAGAGGGGAGCCGGGGGTACCGGCGTCCTCCGTTACTTGATCTTATGAATCTATGCAAATGAAGCGAGGAGTTTAAGGCCATGTTCACATATCTGCACTCAGAGGAATAAATACACTTGGGTCCGAAGACTAAAGCGGCCTCGAATCCATGTTCAACTGACTAGACTAGTCCACGACGTTGCCGAGTGCATATTCAGAAGTAAAAAAAATAATCTTTCCGACTTCAAAATTTTCGTGAACTCTTAGAGAGAACACATGCAGAGAGAATTTCTTAGAAGTTTAAATCTCTCAAAGTCAAGAGGTTTGGTAAAGATGTCAGCAAGCTGTTTTTCTGTTGAAATATGCTGTAGACTGACTATATCACGATCAACCAAATCTCTAATGAAATGATGTCGAATGTCGATGTGTTTAGTTCTTGAATGCTGGACAGGATTTTCGCTGATTTTGATAGCACTCTGATTATCACAAAACAGCACTAATGGAGCACTCTCAAGAAGGTAGTCATTCAACATTTGTTTCAACCATAGTAGTTGAGTGCAGCAACTTCCAGCTGCAACGTACTCCGACTCGGCAGTTGACAGTGCGATGCAATTTTGTTTTCGACTATGCCAAGATACGAGATTATTGCCAAGGAAGCAACAACATCCGGAGGTACTTTTTCTCTCGTCTGTGTCCGTCGCCCAGTCAGCATCAGAAAAACCGACAAGGTTGGATGAAGTGTCGCGTGCATACCAAAGTCCTAACTGAGAAGTCCCAGAGATGTATCGGAGAATCTGTTTCACAGCTCGTAGATGGTCTTCCTTTGGATCAGCTTGGTACCTGGCACACATACAAACACTAAACATAATGTCAGGACGAGTGGCAGTTAAATAAAGTAAACTCCCAATCATAGAACGATAGAGAGTTTGGTTTACACTCCGACTTTTCGTTGACGTAGACAAGCGTTCCGTAGTTGCCATAGGAGTGTTTGCTGGCTTGGCATGATGCATTTCAAATCTCTCAACCATGTTTTTAGCATACTTACTTTAGATACAAATATCCCATCTGGTCGTTGAGAAATCCGAAGGCCTAGAAATTGATGCAACTCTCCTTCAAGGCTCATCTGAAATGTTGAGGACATAGCTTCTGTGAAGGCAGTCACGAGTTTAGGACACGTAGCTCCGAAGACAATGTCGTCAACGTAAATTTGGGCAACAATCATGTGTTTGCCATCTCTCTTGATGAACAAGGTTTTGTCCACCGATCCACGCTCAAAACCGAACTTTAGAAGAAAATCCGTGAGACATCCATACCAGGCGCGAGGCGCTTGTTTCAAGCCATATAGAGCTTTGTGAAGCTTGTAGACATGGTTTGGCTTTTTCGGATCCTCAAAACCCTTAGGTTGGGCAACGTAGACTTCTTCTTCCAGTACACCGTTCAAGAAAGCAGCTTTGACGTCCATCTGTCTAAGTTTAATGCCAAGATGGCATGCAATAGCAATCAGAAGTCTGATGGATTCAATTTGTGCTACCGGTGCAAAAGTTTCATCAAAATCTATGCCTTCCACTTGGGCATATCCTTGGGCAACAAGACGAGCTTTGTTTCTGACAACTTGGTTATGCTCATCTGTTTTATTCTTGAAAATCCATTTAGTTCCAACAACATTTATATTTGAAGTTCGAGGAACTAAGGACCAAACATTATTCCGTGTGAACTCATTCAACTCTTCTTGCATGGCCATGATCCAAAAATCATCTTGCATGGCCTCCTTGTAATTTTTCGGCTCATTTTCGGAGAGAAAGCAAGTAATGCCGATCTCATTACATACTGCAGAAGTACAGATGTTGTAGAGTTCATCGGGAGAGTTCATCGATTTCTTTGAGCGTGTAGTTCGCTCATTCAAACTTCCAATCATTTGAGTTTTTGGATGACGTTTTTGAATGTGACCAGGTGCTTCTCTAGGAGCCTCTGCTGGGTTTTCAACTTGATCAGTGTCGTCATCTTCTGACAGTAGAGTGTCATCGTTTTGATTGCTAGATTCTCCAACTTCAGGTGAAGTGTTTGGAGTGGCATTTTCAGAATTCACAGTTGTGGGTGTTGATGGAAAAGTCTGATATTCCAGAATTCCCTCTTTGACCCAATCCTCCTCAACATCTTTTCCAAGAAAGTCTTGTTCATCAAAATTTATGTTCACAGTTTCGATAACTTTCCTAGTTCGGAGGTTGTAGGCACGATAAGCATGACTATTTTGACTATAGCCAACAAAAATTCCACGATCAGCTTTGACTTCAAATTTCTTCAGAGGATCACGATCCTTTAGAATATAGCAAGTACAGCCAAAGACTCGAAAGTGTGCAACCGAAGGTTTCTTGCCATTTACAAGTTCATAAGCAGTTGCGGTTGTGCCAGATCGAATACTTATTCGATTCAAAATATAGCCAGCTGTAGAGACAGCTTCAGCCCAAAAAGTTCGTGCAAGACTCTTGGAGATCAGCATCACACGGGCCATCTCTTGCAGCGTTCGATTTTTCCGTTCGGCAATCCCATTTTGCTGAGGCGTTTTTGGGGCCGAGTATTCATGATGAATTCCTTTCATCACACAAAATTCATTGAAGCTTGAATTTTCAAATTCGGTTCCATGATCACTCCTGATCCTCTTAACTTTAGCTTCATGATTTGTTTTTATCCATTTTACAATACCTTTGAAGGCATTGAAAGTCTCATCTTTGGTTGCCAGAAATCTTGTCCAGGTATACCGAGAAAAATCATCCACTACAACCAACACATACTCCTTTTTAGCTATACTTTTAACTTCCATTGGACCCATCAAGTCCATGTGTAGAAGTTCGAAGGGAGCCGAAGTGCTCATTAGAGTAGGAAGTGCTGGATGAGGAGTCCTTGTCAGCTTACCCTTCTGACAGTCACCACACACTCGTTTTTCAATTTTAGGGAGTTGAGAGATTCCTCGAACTATCTCCCCCTTAACCAGTTTGCTCAAATTTTGAGTGCTAGTGTGGCCAAGTCGTTGATGCCACAAATCAACTTCATCAGGGACAGTCACAGAAAAACAACTATACTCAGTTGTATAGGAGTTATTTTTAGCACGTGGACCTTCCATGATACACTTTCCTTCACCATCAAAAACCCTGCATGATTCCTTGTCGAAACTCACATTCAGTCATTCGTCACACAGCTGACTGATGGAGATAAGATTTGCAACAAGTCCTTTGACATGAACAACATTTTTTATCGGAGGTAACCCTTTGATAAGTAGTGTCCCCTTTCCCTTGACGACACCTTTTGCTCCCCCTCCAAAAACCACGGGAGAACCAGTCATCGGCTCATATTCTTTCAAGAATTTTTTAGTGCCAGTCATATGTCTGGAACATCCACTATCAAAATACCAAATGCCTTTGTTACCAGAGTCGGTGGCATTTAGTGCAACATTGCAAAAGATTAGCTCTCTCGGTTTCCAGTCAGTTAGAGTGGTGGAGTTAAGTTTAACTTCACTCTTTTGAGACTTAGCCACCCACTTCTTCTTACCACCAAGATTTTGAAATTTTCTCTCACTTACAGCTTCCAGATTTTTCTCAGTTTTCAGAGTTTGAGAAATGGGTTTCTTTATCTCCTTAGCAATCTCAATCTTTTTCTTCACAGTCATAAGATCTCGATTCATGTCGTCTCTCATCTTATAACAAAATGGTCGAATGTGTCCAGGTTGGTCACAATAGTGACACACATATTTTCGCACTGGACGTTTTTCAATCTTCATAGATTTCATGACCAAGACAGTTTTAGGACGAGAGGATTTTCTGTTCAGCTTTACATTCTGAGGTTTGTCCAACTTCTTCAGCAACGTCTTCTCATATGGTAGAATACCACGAGGATGTTTTACAATGGACTTCGGAAATTGGTATGTCTCCTTTTTCAGACAGACAGTCGAAGTAGATGTTGGAGTTTCAGCTTCAGGAATTTTAGCAACCTTCTTTCCTTCAGCAATTTCCTTTCTTTTCCTGCTTTCAGAATCATCTTTAGTCACACTATCAGTAGAGTCAGTAGAAGCCTTGACAAAGGTCACTTCTTTCTTTTCGGGTGTGGTGTAGATGGATTCAAACACTTTCTGGAATCCAAGTCCAACACGACTTGGGTTCATGTACGATGCGGCATTGTCAAACACAGACGAGTTCGTGTTCATTTTCCTCAATAGTTCATCAGTCATCTGAAGTTTTTCTTTCAACACATATTTTTCCTTGTCAGTCATGGCAAGGTCAGTTTGAGTTTTCAGAAGTGATGACTTTAACTCGTCATTTTCAACGTCACAGTTCTTGAACAGAGTTTGAAGTTTCTTAACTTCAGCAGTTTCCTTCTTCAGACTGATCTTCAGTTTCAAATTTTCAGAATTCGACTTTTCAAATGATTCTCTCAGTTCGACAACTTCTTTGTAGTATCTATGTTTCTCCTCAAAGAGATCATCAAATTTGTTTTTCAGAAGTGTCAGAGAATTTTTCAACTTCAGATTCTCACTCTCTGTTTTCTCAGTCAACACTCTCATCATAACAACTTCATCAGAAATTCTGCATTTCACTTCAGAAAGTTCATCAAACGATTCCTTCACAAATTTTAGTGACACTTCAAGTGCACCAATCTCAGTAATAGCTAAGTCATAGGATTTCGAGAGTTCAGAGTGACTCTCATTTAGTGCGAGAAACTCAGCACTTACAGACTCAGTTTTAATTATGTCCGAAGTTAACTCAGTCTCCACAGACTCAGTCACGGACTCATCATCCGAAAAAATATCATCATCACAAAAGTTTCTGTTTACTGAAGAAGCACAGAAAATGTTGTCAGCAGTTGCCGTGTCTTTCAGAAAGGCATCAAAAACAAAGTTTTGCACCTCCACATTTTCGAGATCAAAAGATTCACCAAAAGTGACAACTAGAGCGTTGTCTTCATCCTCATCAGAATTATCCTCCTCGGATTCATCATTTTCGGAAATCACGTCCTCATCATCAATAACTACATAGCTCACTGGCAACTTCTTTTTACGATGTAAGTTGGGACATTCATTTTTGACATGCCCAAATCCTTTACACTCATAGCATTGCAGTTTAGAGACATCCTTGCTTGTAGATGTGTATGGGGATAGTTTTGTCCCCTTAAACTTTTTGTCAGATGACGATCCATGATTTCGGTTGTCAGGAGGACTTGGATATGAGTTAGAACTTTTCTGAAATTTTCAAAAATTTCGAGCACGGTTCTTTCTCTTAAACTCTTGTTTAACAAGATAAGTGACTATTTCAGTCAGTGCAGCCAGCTTGTCAGGATTGTTCGAATTCATCAGTCGTTCAATATCCTCTGCTTCATCATCGTCAGACTCATTCATATCAGCTGAGAAACTACTTTCTGATTTCTCATTTTTCAAACGAGAATGTTGAGTTTTTGTGCTTCTTGAACTTTTTCCTTTCTCGGAAATTTTCAGTGCGGTCATCGGTTCATAGACAAGAGACATATCCGGATTACTCCGCACCTTCAAGGTCAAGTCATAGTTTCTCAGATCTGCCATTAGATCAGCATAGTCCCAGTTTTGGTTTCCTTCGTTGCGTGCTTCAATAGTTAGCACCTTGCTTTCGAATCTAGAACTAACACTGGTTAGAGTCTTTTCATAGACCATGATGGCAGGAAAAATTTCTCCAAGTTCGAACGCCTCATTGACATATCTCATGATCTTGTCTAGATAGTCATTTATGTCTTCATCTTCTCTCATGCGGAGTTGATGGAATTGGGCCGTGATAGTTCGAATTTTGGAACGCTTGACAGCGTGACTTGCCTCACATGTTCGTTGCAATGTCTCCCATGCATCTTTGGCTGAGGTACAGTTCTTAACCAGCTGATACATACTAAGTTCCAGCCATTCGCAAATAAGGAGAAGAGCTTTGCTATTAGCGGTAGACAAGTCATGCTCTTCTCTTGTCCAACTACGTTCCGGTTTCGGGGTTCTCATGCCATCGGCATCTTCAGTATACGGATGTTCCCATCCTTCCAATACAGCCATCCAAGCTCTAGAGTCATACCCCTTAATTCTGGCTGAAACCTTGGCTTTCCAGTTTGAGTAGTTCTAATGTGTCAGCATAATCGGTTTCTGAACAAACATAGACGACTCCATTCTAGCGGAATTATGAAGTCAAGTAACGGATCACGTCTTATACGTATGACGTCCCGCTCTGATACCAAATGAAATTACGTCTTCGACGTATGATACCCACTTTTCGCGAAGTTGGCCTTAAACACACAGACGACAGCTACAGTCGAAGTCCAAATTCACACTAGTTCGAAGTAACAAAAGTGGAGACAAAGTTATGTAATAGTTTCATTCCATTGATAAACAAAACTAACTATTACACTTGTGTAGAAAGGTAGACGAATGATCAAGAGTCGTATCCCAAGTGACGCAGCACTCCAACGAACTAAAGATCTAGTACTATAACACTAAGAGCTAAATCGCATAACTCTTCTAGCAGTGCACAGCACAAAACAACTACCAAAACTAAGCTAAGGCAGAAAGCCGTAAACAACGATCGTCGATACTAAGATATCAGATTTCGTTCTCTCAAAATCGATAAATGACGAAACTCAAATCCATGGGTATTTATAGTAGAGCCGCACATGTGAGAGTGATGACGTGGCACGTTCTCATTCGTCGCATGCTTGGCCTATGTCACTTTTCCATGGATGACATCATCATTGTAGAACTTGGATTCTTGAATCTTGGAATCTTGAATCTTTGATTCTTGAATCTTCGAATCTTGAATCTTTAATTTCAAAATCAAACTTCAATTTCAATCTTGACTCCATCGATCTCAATTCTTCATCTTCAATTTTCTCGTGAAAAACTCTAAGTGTTGAAGCCTCGAATTTCATCGTCTTCATGGTCGTCGATATCATTGAAGTAGTAAACACCGGAACCATTCTTCATTTTCTTGATTTGAGTACATGGTGAAAATGAGATCACGTAGAATGTACTCAACACATCAGTCGTTTATTCCAAAGTTGCATGTCAAGAGTCAAAGTCGCCGTTTCTATGTCCAGGGCCAAAACCGGCGACTCCAGTCGCCGGATTCCATGCAACTCCAAACCAGCGACTCCTGTCGCTGGAATCCATGCAAACACCAAAAACGGCGACGCCAGTCGCCGTTTCCATCATATATCAAAAGCGACGACAAGAGTCGCCGTTTCCATGCTTGTCCAAAAGCGGCGACTCGAGTCGCCGTTTCTTGTCAATTTCAAAAGCGGAGACAACAGTCACCGTTTCCGTGTCCTTCACCAAAACCGGCGACAGCAGTCGCCGTTTCTTGTCCATGCCCAAATCTGGCGACTCGGGTCGCCGTTCCTACGCAACACCAAAAGCAGCGACTGGAGTCGCCGTTTCCGCGTAGTTCCAAAAGTGGAGACTCGAGTCTCCGTTTCCACGCACGAACTCTTGACTTCGGATTTTTAATCTGTAATCCTGAAACTCAAACAAAAACACAAACACAAAAACGTTGTCGCCAAAATCAACATTTACAGAAGCTCTCCTTGTGAATGACCTCGTAACTCCTTTAGATCGTCCGGATGTGGAAGCCGCACAAATGGCCCGGCCTCTACGTGTTGCACACGAACCCGGAATTTAACTTGCTTACTTGTTCTTGAGTTATTCTCTCACTCTTTTCTCTCTTGTTGTGTGGAATTTCGTGGTTGATGATTAAGTGATATGAAAACCATGTTTTCATCACTTTATTAACCACAATTAACTTCTCCTTGTAACCCCCCCATTATGTGCATCATAATGCACCAATAATGGTGGTTAATGAAGAGGTAAAAGGTCATTTCCACATCACCATGCCAATTGGCATGGATGTGGTCCCCTTGCTTGTGTGGCATGCCATGTCACACCATGTGACATGCATCCATGCAAGCCATGCATCTCATGCATGCCATGCATCCCATGCATGTGAAAATCCATACGTATTGATTCTAAATCAATATAACAAGCAACGTAATTCCGACTCGTGTGTGACCCTGTAGGTATGAGTTATCGATCAATATTATATTGTTCCCAACAATTAATATTATCGAATAATCATTTAACATCCATAGACGACCTTATGACTTTATCGATTGCACACGTAGGATCGAAGGACATATCCCAACAATCTCCCACTTGGCCTTCAGAGCCAGTGTGCTGCCAACTACCTGTTGTCACTTTATGTCTAAATTTGAACTTGAGGCAAGACTCGAGTCATCCTCAATCGGTTCAAACCTTTCTTGGACTTTGAGACAGACTGTAAAACCAGATTTATCACTATGATACGAATCTGGACGTGGCCACGCTTTTCCACAGTCTCGACTCTCCAAGTGGCCGGTAAGACATATGATCCATAATAAAATGGAGGACAATCCCATCTTGTCAATCCAAACTCTCCCACTTGCTTCCTGATATACCCAATAACAAGTTTTATAACCTCCTTTTACGAAAGGCGTTTACTTGTATCAAAGTATACCATTTCACAATGGAGTCACTCTGGACTACTCAGGTCAGAGGAAATTGCTCGAAAGTTAATGAAATAGTATTATGACTCGAAATCTTAAATACTATTTCAGTTGGGTCTGTTCGATCATTAGCTCCCAGCTAATATCTACTTAATTGTACTTGATTTCCCACATCACTAGCCCATGAAGCGGAGCTATAGTACACATTACAATCTAGTTCATTGTATTATCGGTTTGTCCGTACTCGATTATACGAACCAGGAACAACTATATGATTCAAGTATATCAGTTCAACCATTGGGACTTCATTATGCGGTAAGTCGACCTCATAACCCAATTGATATCACTTAATCATTTGGACAATTCATATAAATTAAACCATATTTATATGAAGAAATATGTATTATACATATGAGTGAATGTTTACCAAATCTCCAAAAGTATCTAATACAGTAATAGAAATCACAACCCATCTCTAAGATGTCTGATCTCTATTGCAGTCGTGAAAGCCTCAAGCTTAAACTGCTGGAGAGGTTTAGAAAGCGGGTTTGCAACCTTACCAAAAGTTGCAACTTTATTATCTCGATGTCTCCACAAAACTATCTCCCAGATAATGTGGAACTTCCTGAGCACCAGTTTTAGACTTGTGGTGCTTCCTAGCTCATTGGCTTGCGCGATAACTCTACTATAAATAGAGAACTATCGGATGGGCTGAGCTAGCTACGCCACCTAGTTCATTCAATAACTTTCAAATCTTAACTGCCAACATTACTGCATCCAATGCAATACTGTACTCAGCTTCTATAGTTTAATCATCTATATTGCATTTCATGGAACTATTCCAGCAAATTTCACCTCTAACCAAACAAAATATATAACCAGATTTAAATTCGGAAATTATCTTAGTCAGTTTTGAAGTTAGCATTCAAACAGCTTGTTAATATCAACTCCTTTTGTCTTCCAAAGACAACAAAATATTCTTTAGTCCATCTAAGATACATAAGAATATTCTTGGCCGCAGTCTAATGCGCCTCACCTGGGTTTCCTTAAAACCGAATCGTCGTGCTCAAAGCATACGAAACGTCCAGTCGTGTACATATCATGGCGTACATTATAGATCCTATTGCCGAAGCATAAGGAATGTTTTCCATCTTCTTTTGCTCATCAGGTCCCGTAGGACATTGCATCTTGCTAAGAGATGTGCCATTAGTTATTGGAATGAGACCCTTTCTGGCGTCTTTCATTCTGAACTTATCAAGCACCTTATCAATATAGGTCACTTTACTAAGCCCAAACATCCTTTTCGATCTGTTCCGACAGATCTTGATGCCCAATATGTACTGTGCTTCTCCAAGATCCTTTATTGAAAAACAATTTCAAGCCATTCTTTAATAAAATTAAGCATAGAAACATTGTTTCCAATAAGAAGTATGTCATCGACATACAACACAATGAATACAACGTAACTCCCACTGACTTTCTTGTAAACACAAGAGTCTTCCATGTTCTTTTGAAATCCAAACTCTTGTATGGATTCATCGAACCGAAGATTCCAGCTCCGAGATGCTTGCTTTAATCCATAAATGGATCTATTAAGCTTGCATACTCTCTCAGCCTGATTAGGATCGATAAAACCCTCTGGTTGTGTCATAAACACATCCTCGACTAGAATCCCATTCAAGAAGGCGGTTTTAACGTCCATTTGCCATATCTCATAATCATAATGAGCGGCAATGGCTAAGAGAATCCGAATGGATTTAATCATAGCAACTGGTGAAAAGGTTTCATCATAATCCACCCCGTGAATTTGTTTATATCCTTTTGCCACCAACCTTGCTTTGAAAACACTAGGTTTTCCATTCATGTCTGTTTTTATTTTGTAAATCAATTTGCATCCAATGGGCCTAGCCCCTTTAGGCAAATCGACCAAGTTCCAAACTTGATTTTCATACATTGATTCCATTTCGGATTTCATGGCACCCTGCCATTTCTCGGAATATGGACTCGTCATAGCTTCGATATAGGTCGAAGGTTCATTGCTTTCTAAAAGCATGACTTCATAGTTCTCGTTTGTCAGAATACCTAAGTATCTGTCAGGTTGAGATTTAATCCTTCCGGACCTTCGAGGGTCAGGTGTGGTTTCCAAAACCACTGGAGTACTCTCGACTTGGTCTTGAGTATCCATCTCAGTTTGATCTTCTTGAACCTCGTTCAAGTCTTCTTGAACTTCGTTCAATTCAACTGAGCTCCCACTTACTTTCTTGGAAAGATATTCCTTTTCAAGAAATACACCATCTCGAGCAACAAATACTTTGTTCTCAGATTGGTTGTAAAAGTGGTACCCTCGTGTTTCTTTTGGATAACCCACAAAGAAACATTTATCCGATTTGGGTTCAAGCTTTGTAGAGATATATTTCTTCACATAAGCTTCACATCCCCAAACCTTGATATAAGACAAGTTAGGGACCTTTCCTTTCCATATCTCGTATGGTGTCTTATCAACAGCTTTTGACGGTGTCCTATTCAGTGTATAGGTTGAAGTCAAGAATTGTGTGTTCCCAAAAGAGACCAGTAGTTCATTTAGACCTCTCATCGAATGGTCGAACTATATATAATATAATTTGTTTTCTCTTTTCCGAAACATAACCTTCATGTGCTTGTGAACTGATAGGTTCCACATACATCAGTATGGATCATCCCTAATTAATCACTCACATGTTCTCCTTTCTCCAAGAAAGATGACGTTGTTATCTTGTCCATCACATATCATTTACATGTATCAAATGACTCCAAGTCAAATGATTCTAGAATGCATTCTAAAAGAAGTTTCGTTACATGTTTAGATTTTGATTTGATCTAATCAACAATGTTTCAGTTATGTCTCATTGATACTTATTCGATTTGGCTTTTGGTGTTTAATGTTATATATGATTTTTCAAGTTAAAGTATACATAAACAATATAATAATCGTACCAAAACAAAGAATAATTCACAATTAAAATAGTTACCAAACTATTTAATAGTGAAATCTAATCCATCAGTATCCAATACTGAACCAATATTCATTGTTTATTGAAGGTACGAAATTACTTGGTTATAATACTAAAACAAGGCCCTAAGGCAAAACAATATCATATGATCATACGGCTAATGCAGCGACCTTCGCTCTATTTCTCGCCCGTAGATCGACATCTCTACTCACCAAACTTATACTTCTATGTAGTTCATTCCACATACAAATGTGAGAATTGGCATCCAATACCCAAGAAGTAAAATTTGCGAAATTTAATGTTTATAACATTAACACCTGAAGATGAAGCAACCCCGTTCTTAACATCTTCTTTGAACTTTGGGCAAATTCAATTATTCCCAATAATTGAGTCTCATTCAAATTTCCCATTCAAAACTATCCCAATATCAAAACGTGATAAATCGTAAGTGAAAACTCGAAGTTTTCGAACCAGTGATATTATCATGCAATTGAAGCCCTATCTCTCATAAAATATGAGGGAGCCAACCAGACAATCGACTAACGCCATCCCATGGCTCGAAAGTCTCTAATTTGTGTCATTGATGAACTAAGTGTTTTAGATTAAATCACTCCCCGAGGAGTAAATAATCTTAACTTTAGAATCAATCACATGAAAGACAAATTAGGCATTTGTTTTGAAATTTAATAAAATATGAACTTTTATATGCTTGTAAATAGTGTCCAACACTTTTGCAGTAGACGCATTGAGATTCCCTAGGAACCCTAGTAGCCTTTTGCCCATGCTCTTTTGAATACCCTATCCCATATCATAAGAATTTCCCTCTTAGGTGATGGAGTAGTATACTTAATGTCTAGATTTGAGTATTCTGAACTCTGTATGCACTTTCATTTACCTATTAATAATGAACATTCATTTGCTTTTAATTATTGTTAATTAAAAATATGCAAATCATAGTCCTTGATTTTATACGTTGTAGTTAGTATGGTGTGTCGGGCCCACACAGAAGATCATACTATCGGTTACTCGTATTTAATCGAACAGTTGCTCACGACCTAGATGGACACGGACCAATCCATCGGTATAGTCGTTGTGTGAGAAAGAAGATAATTTATCTTGATTATCTTATCACACTTGTACACTTGGTGTATTGAGCGGATCGCTTGAGACTTATCAATTAGGATTGCTCTATGATAATTGATTTAAGTCTCGGAGTATTTTATTCTTAATCCCTGAAATAATTGCGGGTGTGTATATCTAATATTAGTGACTTTGATTTTCCAAAGGAATTAACCGATTTAATTATTGGGTTAATTACCGGTTGAGTTGGGTCATTATATTTTATATATGGCATGCCGTGAATTCTTGAAGGGACAGTGTATCCCGGAAGGGTTGATAATATCCCCGAGATGAGCTCATAAGGATTTATTATGTAAACCTCGCGAGTGGATTTGTTCCGCATAATAAATAAGGTTGAGTGGTACTATTCTCGGATATAAGAGATGAATAAATTTATTAAGCAATAAATAAATTTTATTCATGGATATTTAAATCTTAAATACACGGAATAAATAATACTAAGTTGGAGAAATATTATTTGATATAATATAGATAAATATTGGGAGTGCAATTTTATTTATATAGTGGAAAATAAATAAAATTAATATTGATAAGAATTAATGGATTTGGGTTTGGACCCAATTTAATTTTCAATATTAGAAGCCCAATATTTAATCTCCTTTTGATCCCCTACGTAGCCTATAAAAGCACTACATGGTCTTCACTTTTCACAACCCTAAGATACGCCAATCATAAAGTCTTGAAGAGTGAAGAGGATCCATAGAGTTCGATAGATCGTCGCCCACCCGACGTTCGAACGGAGTGCAAGGAATACGCGGGAAGATCACGAGGTCATCGATTTCGTTTCTCCGAACAACGAATCGTAGGTACAATATCTAAACCCCCTCGAATATTGTTCGATTTTGGTTTTATTGAGAATACCGTAGGACGAAGATCCGAAGATCGAAGCCCGGATTAGACGAACGATCACGCGGTGGTGGCGAAGCCACCGGACCGCGGATCGCCCGACTAGGGTTTCGGCCGTGGGGTGTGGGGGCGAACCCTCGGCTGGGCCGAGGGTGTGCGATCGATCGCGGGATCGATCGCTAGGGCACGGGCTGGTGCCGTGCCCTACCCCGCCGTGAAGGCGGGGGCCTCCTGGTGGCGGCGGGTCGCCGGACCCGCCGCGGGGGCTGCTGGGCAGCCCCACCCCGATCGATCGCCGGCGTGCGATCGATCACTCGATCGTATGAACCCCGGCTCGCGGGGGTTCGGGTGGGGGCGGGCTGTGCGCCTTCGGGCGCATGGTCTCCAAAGCCCGGACTCCGGCGGATGAGTCGGCGTTCGTGTGATCTCCGGCGAAGGGTTCGTTCGGGTTATCGGTTCCGCAATTTTGATAACCCGGGATATCGAATTCCAACAACTGGTATCAGAGCGTGGTTTACGTTCGCGGTATTTTCGATAAATATTGTTCTACCTTGCAGGGTTCCGACTATTATGGCTTGATTTATTATTCGTTTAATTTATTTTGTCATGATTGTTGGTTTTATTAAACTCTCGGACATGTCGAGATTCGTTTTGGTGGTGAATGCTTGTAATAGTAAAAATTCGGGGGTTGACCGAATTTAGGATTTATTATTATGTTCGTTATTCTTACGGAAAATGTATAGGGTCGATTTCGTGTATAGAATCGATACCGGAATTGTAATTTAGATTTTGTTAATTTATTTTGCGATTGGATCGACGAATCGAAGACCGCCGGAGAAGACGAAGTGACGAGGAGACGAAGGACCGGGATCGATCAATCCCCATGATCGATCCCGAGGGGATCGATCGACCCGCGGCCCTAGGCGGGCTGTCCATGAGAGTCCCGGCCACGCCGGCCACCAGTGGTGGTGGCGCGTGGGCTGGGCGGCGGCGGCATGCCCTAGGCGGCGGTCGGACGTGGTGGGGGTGGGTTGGGGTCTCCCAACCCTGGCTACTCCTACCGGAAATATACTTTCCTATTTAATTCGTTATTTCCTATTTGATTATTCCTACTCATGGGAATATTAATGGATTAGGAATAGAATAAATTTGGAAAAGTATAATAGTCCTAATTATTTTATTTCTTTATTTCATTATGGATATCATCTAGAATATTCCAAGAATATCTTGGATAGATTATTCTAGAGATTTAATGAAGTGGAAAAAAAAAATATATTAATAATATTTAATTTTATTTTTTGATATATTCAATTGACTTAATTTTCGAATTAAGTAACTTTTGGATTAATTGAAAATAAATAGATTTAAATATTGGAAATTAATATTCTCGTCACATGGAGCATTCAAGAAACGAAGACTGAAGACTAGAAGATGCGTACGGGGATGTGATGAAGCCATAATAGTCGGAAAATAATATTCTAGTATTATTTTGACTATGTGATAATACTATGTGCTTTATTACATGTATGCATGCTATATGTGTTTATTTTATGCACTAGATAGCGTATCCCTTTGTTGTAAAAAGCTAAGTGGGAGAGGGTATGGAAACATGCCCATGGTCTCCATTGCTGCTCTCTTGGTGACTTTTATAAACTTTTGAAGTTTATATAGATAAGCCATTGAAGGAGAGTTCTTGTAATTCCTCTTACAAGAAACATTGATTGAGTTTATCAAACAATGCCTAATTTGTCTTTCCAAAGCTGATTTCAAGTCGACTCATTCTCACCCCGGGGAGTGGAATGGAGCCAGAGCCACTTGGTCATGTAGAGGACACAAATTAGAGACTTTCGTACCATTCTTTGATAGATGGATCGACTGTCTGCTCGGCTCCCTCATTTATGAGAGATAGGGTCGTTCGCATGGTGAATCACTGGTTAGAAACTTCGAGTTTCACTTATGATTCTCCACGTCTTGATTTACGAGATTGAATGGATCTAGTAATTGGATTTCAATTATATAAATCTTTTTGGTGTAGTAAACGTCCACACGAACGTGGCTTGCTATACTGAATGCGATTTTAGAATAATTGATGTAGACAGTTATAGGGAATTGTGAAGAGTTGCGAGTTGTCGTAAACGTCCACACGAACGTGGCTTGCGGTGACATAACAATTCTAAACGATTCACCTTAGTACTGAGTAATGGTTTACACTTAGATACGCGTTATAGTATTCCTCCCAACGAGGTTACGCTATAAGTGATGTATGACCGAAGTAAAATCTAATTGCTAAATCATTTGGGTGGGTAAACGTCCACACGAACGTGGCTTGCCTTACCTGATGGGATTTTAGATGTGATTAGTGATTTAATGATATTATTTAAGGGAGATAATATAGGAATTAAATTGTTTGTTTGTTTTATGTGCTTATAGGTTAAGAATGACTGTGACCCCACTTTGTGATATACTTAAGGATGAAAACTCACCGGTTCCATATGGTGATGATTGGGAACGAAATCTGGACATTGTTCAGACTGTTGAGCTTTCCGAATCCACTGTTGTCCCGACTGATGAGGACATTCGAAATGACCTCAGGGTGATGTTGAGACATAGCGTGGAAGCCGGACAAGAGGTGATTAACATACTCACAGAGTTCTCTCTCAATGAGTCCCTTAAAAAGGATTCGGCGAAAGCGGAGTTTGTGCGTAGGTTGAGAAAATCACAAGCTTTTGTGGCAAGGCTAGAGGAAGAGCGTGCAAGGAAACCCAGTGGTTTAAAGCCACGGATTGGGAAAAGCAAGCCTTTGGGCAAGTGCTTTCGATGCAAGCAGTTTGGGCACTGGAGGTCTGATTGTCCTCTCATCAAAGGTACGAAATTTTCCTTAGTCACTGAAACATTGTCAGGGGTGATATATACCAGCACCTGGTGTGTAGATACGGGTGTCACTGACCATGTCTGCAATTCATTGCAGGGGTTCCAGGAAACCCGGAGACTTAGAGAGGGAGAGATCGTGGTCTACATGGGCAATGCCGCGAAGGTGGCGGCTGTTGCAGTGGGAGACGTTCACTTACGCTTTAGTAGTGATAGGGTTTTAGTTTTACAAAATTGTCTTTATGTACCGAATTTTAGAAAGAATTTGATTTCGGTTTCTAAGTTAATTCTGAATGGATATTCTGTTTCTTTTGATCACTCTGTGGTCATAAGAAGAAATAGTAAGATTGTCTGTTCTGGTACATTGGTGGACGATTTGTATATTCTAAATCCTGAGTCTAACACGATGC
Source organism: Euphrasia confusa (assembly GCA_954870475.1). NCBI lineage: Eukaryota > Viridiplantae > Streptophyta > Magnoliopsida > Lamiales > Orobanchaceae > Euphrasia > Euphrasia confusa. The sequence continues at coordinate 38,656,710 of OX940962.1, forward strand.
AACTAACCGAGAGTAATAACACATCTACGAACACCAATAAGAGAAAGGAACCTTCTAAAATGAATCAATTATACTTGTGGCATCTAAGGCTAGGTCATATTAATTCGAATAGAATTCAAAGGTTGAAAGCTGATGGTCTCATTAGCGGCATAGAAGGAGAGGACCTTCCAACCTGCGAATCATGTTTGGAGGATAAAATGACCAAGCGTTCTTTTTCTGGTAAAGGACATAGAGCTGAACAAGTATTGGATTTGATTCACTCTGATGTATGCGGACCTATGTCTACTCAGGCAAGGGGAGGGTACGAGTACTTCATCACTTTCACTGATGATTACTCAAGGTATGGATTTGTATACTTGATGCGCCGCAAGAGCGAATCCTTTGACAAGTTCAAGGAGTTCAAGGCTTTTGTGGAGAACCTTCAAAGTAAATCCATTAAATGCCTGCGATCTGATCGCGGAGGCGAGTACCTGTCTGGAGAATTCAAGGCATACTTAGTAGAGAATGGGATTGATTCCCAGATGACATCACCATATACTCCCCAGCAGAATGGTGTGTCGGAAAGAAGGAATAGGACTCTTATGGAAATGGTACGTTCAATGATGAGTTACTCGGACTTACCTACTATGTTCTGGGGACATGCCTTGGAAACAGCGGCGTACATTCTCAACATGGTTCCAACGAAAACGGTACCCACAACACCCATGGAAAGGTGGATCGGGCGCAAGCCTAGCCTCAGGCACCTTCGGATCTGGGGATGTCCAGCACATGTGTTGCGACAAGGGGCCGATAAGTTAGAACCTAGATCAGAATTACGGTTGTTTGTAGGATACCCGAAAGGAACTAAAGGTGGCATGTTCTATAGTCCTACGGACCAGAAGATCGTTATAAGTACTAACGCTCGGTTCTTAGAGGAAGACTATGTCATGGACCACAAGCCCATGAGTGACATAATACTTGATGAGTTAAGAGGAGACAAGGAAGACTCAGATACAGCCGAACCGAGTGTAGATACACCACTAGAACCTGCACCTAATACTGTCACTGTTGATACACCGGAACGCCGTCGTAGTGGGAGGGTTGTCAAACAACCGGACAGATGGATTGGACTGGGTGAGTCTTCGGACTCGGCACCCGGAGTTCATGAAGTCGATCCCTGGACCTATGATGAGGCGGTACAAGATATAGATGCGCCTTCTTGGAAGAAAGCGATGAAATCCGAAATAGAATCTATGGATTCTAATAAAGTCTGGGATCTTGTAGAACCACCAAGCGGCGTAAAGCCAATTGAGTGTAAATGGGTCTACAAGAGAAAGAGAGGATCTGACGGAAAGGTTGAAACCTTTAAAGCTAGGCTTGTTGCGAAAGGATATACTCAGAAAGAGGGAATCGATTATGAGGAGACCTTCTCGCCGGTAGCCAAGATAAAGTCGATCCGGATTCTCTTATCCATAGCAGCTCATATGGATTATGAGGTGTGGCAAATGGATGTCAAGACAGCTTTCCTTAATGGAAGTCTTGACGAGACAATTTATATGAAACAACCAGAAGGATTCATTGCTAAGGGGCGAGATCATCTAGTGTGCAAGCTTAATCGATCCATTTATGGATTGAAACAAGCCTCGAGATCGTGGAATCTGCGGTTTGATGAAGTAGTCCAATCTTTTGGATTCATTCAAAGCATGGACGAATCGTGTGTGTATTGGAAACGTGATGGAAAGAAGGTGGTGTTCCTCGTGCTTTATGTAGACGACATACTTCTCATTGGCAACAGTGTAAAGATGTTATCAGACATAAAGGGATGGTTGTCTAGACAATTCGATATGAAAGATTTGGGTGAAGTTGGACATGTTCTAGGGATCAAAGTTATAAGGGATCGCCGGAATAGAACGTTGTGTCTTTCCCAGCAATCTTACATAGACACGATTCTAGCTCGTTTTAACATGCAAGATTCCAAGAAGGGTGATCTACCCTTCAGTAAAGGAACTTATCTTTCTAAGAAAATGTGTCCTCAGACACAGAAGGAGAAAGATGACATGAAAGCGGTTCCCTACGCTTCGGCTGTGGGAAGCTTAATGTATGCATTGTTATGCACGAGGCCTGATATCTGTTATGCCGTTGGCATAGTAGCGAGATATCAGAGTAACCCTGGAAAGGCTCATTGGACTGCCGTAAAGAGCATTTTCAAGTATTTGCGAAATACTAAAGATTATGTTCTGAGATACGGAGCAGACAATCTGATTCCTTTGGGTTACACAGATTCGGATTTCCAAGCTGATAAGGACCGACGTAAGTCGACATCAGGCTATGTGTACACTTTGGGAGGTGGAGCCGTATCATGGAAGAGTGTTAAGCAAAAGTGCATTTCGGACTCTACCATGGAAGCTGAATATGTTGCAGCCTCAGAGGCAGCAAAAGAGTCAGTGTGGTTCCTTAATTTCCTCCAGGACTTAGATGTGATTCCGAGTTTGCCTAAAGCTATGACAATTTATTGTGACAATAGCGGTGCAGTGGCAAACAGTAAGGAACCACGGTCCCATAGTGCTACGAAACACATAGAGCGCAAGTACCACCTGATTCGAGACATCGTCAAGAGGGGCGATGCAATAGTCACCAAGATAGCTTCAGAAGACAACCTAGCGGACCCTTTCACCAAGATACTTCCTAAGGAAGTATATTACAAGCACTTGGAGGGTTTGGGGGTCAGAAGTTTGGAGGATAAGACTAGACCTTAGTATAAGTGGGAGATTGATGGAGTAGTATACTTAATGTCTAGATTTGAGTATTCTGAACTCTGTTTGCACTTTCATTTACCTATTTATTACAGACATTCATTTGCTTTTAATTATTGTTAATTAAATATATGCAAATTATAGTCCTGTATTTTATACGTTCTAGTTAGTATGGTGTGCCGGGCCCACACAGAAGATCATACTATCGGTTACTCGTATTTAATCGAACAGTTGCTCACGACCTAGATGGACACGGACCAATCCATCGGTATAGTCGTTGTGTGAGAAAGAAGATAATTTATCTTGATTATCTTATCACACTTGTACACTTGGTGTATTGAGCGGATCGCTTGAGACTTATCAATTAGGATTGCTCTATGATAATTGATTTAAGTCTCGGAGTATTTTATTCTTAATCCCTGAAATAATTGCGGGTGTGTATATCTAATATTATTGACTTTGATTTTCCAAAGGAATTAACCGATTTAATTATTGGGTTAATTACCGGTTGAGTTGGGTCATTATATTTTATATATGGCATGCCGTGAATTCTTGAAGGGACAGTGTATCCCGGAAGGGTTGATAATATCCTCGAGATGAGCTCATAAGGATTTATTATGTAAACCTCGCGAGTGGATTTGTTCCGCATAATAAATAAGGTTGAGTGGTACTATTCTCGGATATAAGAGATGAATAAATTTATTAAGCAATAAATAAATTTTATTCATGGATATTTAAATCTTAAATACACGGAATAAATAATACTAAGTTGGAGAAATATTATTTGATATAATATAGATAAATATTGGGAGTGCAATTTTATTTATATAGTGGAAAATAAATAAAATTAATATTGATAAGAATTAATGGATTTAGGTTTGGACCCAATTTAATTTTCAATATTAGAAGCCCAATATTTAATCTCCTTTTGATCCCCTACGTAGCCTATAAAAGCACTACATGGTCTTCACTTTTCACAACCCTAAGATACGCCAATCATAAAGTCTTGAAGAGTGAAGAGGATCCATAGAGTTCGATAGATCGTCGCCCACCCGACGTTCGAACGGAGTGCAAGGAATACGCGGGAAGATCACGAGGTCATCGATTTCATTTCTCCGAACAACGAATCGTAGGTACAATATCTAAACCCCCTCGAATATTGTTCGATTTTGGTTTTATTGAGAATACCGTAGGACGAATATCCGAAGATCGAAGCCCGGATTAGACGAACGATCACGCGGTGGTGGCGAAGCCACCGGACCGCGGATCGCCCGGCTAGGGTTTCGGCCGTGGGGCGTGGGGGCGAACCCTCGGCTGGGCCGAGGGTGTGCGATCGATCGCGGGATCGATCGCTAGGGCACGGGCTGGTGCCGTGCCCTACCCCGCCGTGAAGGCGGGGGCCTCCTGGTGGCGGCGGGTCGCCGGACCCGCCGCGGGGGCTGCTGGGCAGCCCCACCCCGATCGATCGCCGGCGTGCGATCGATCACTCGATCGTATGAACCCCGGCTCGCGGGGGTTCGGGTGGGGGCGGGCTGTGCGCCTTCGGGCGCATGGTCTCCAAAGCCCGGACTCCGGCGGATGAGTCGGCGTTCGTGTGATCTCCGGCGAAGGGTTCGTTCGGGTTATCGGTTCCGCAATTTTGATAACCCGGGATATCGAATTCCAACATTAGGGTCCTTCTCTATCACCGGCTCAATAGCCTTGAGCATCCCGTGGAGCTCACGAAGCGATTAATTCAAACCATTCATATGGAAAATTTAGCCTAAAAGCATTATAACCATCATGAGATTGAAGTATGAAATCGGTTGCCAACTAATCATCATAGGAAAAATCTAGGCGGTCACTTGAAGCAAATAATCCAATCATTTGTTGCACATGTGATCCCATAGATTTCCATTTTTCCAGCCTAGCTGAAGCGATGACCCTGGTCATACCGAACCGCTCAATCATAGTCTGTTCCCCGAACATGTTATTGAGTTGTTCAATGATATCATAGGAATTGGTAATCTAACACATTCTCTTTGTATTCGTATTTGAGGACCATCCTCAAATTACGTTGTCCATCAAGAAAATTTGTGTTGTTCAATTTTTCACAATCAAGAATTGAACCAAACTTGAATTGAGTTGATATTTGACATGATAAACTACAAAAGTAAGATACATAAAATATGTAAACATCCACAAAGCGGTAACAAATAATGCTGTCTAACAATTGTACTTATTTATTTCATTTTGTTCAATTGATATCCAATATCATTGTCCCTTGTAACAAAACAATCCCGAGATCCTCATCTTGCAAATCTTTAAGCCGACTGAGTCCGCACTTAAGTATTTCAAGATAGGTAGACATACCCATGTCAATGATATCTAATATCACTCTCGGTCGACGAGAATACCATTCTCATCTCATGTCTCGATACCCACGCCTGCAGTGGATATATCGATGAGAAAACCAAATTCACGTGTAAGGGTCCAACCCTTACTCCCACTATCCCAAGATAACAAGTGATACCCCGCTGAGGCGAACCTATCAACTTATGATCGAGGGCTTTCATGAGTGTGATGTTTTGGACAAGACATTATACTCATTATTTTGGGAACTTGCATGCATAGGTTTGTTTATATGTAAGTTGAACATTTATAACATAAAACATCCTATAACTAGCAAAGCAATTAAATACGTAATCGAAAGGCCCTAGAACCTCACAACTATCAAAAGAAAAGAATTAAAGTAACAACAAAAGCCTTGAACATCTTATGGACTGGTCCTCGCCCGCCGTTTCAGTTCCGTGCTGGCCTATTTTGGTCAAAACAAGTCATTACCCCAAAAACCACGAACAGCGCCCGCCGTTTCACAAACGGCGGTCGCCGAACACCTCCGGCAGTCGCCGTTTCCAAAACGGCGCCCGCCGAAAGGGTAAAAACCCGTCTGCCCCAAAAAAGAGCTTTCAGCGATCGCCTTTTCCAAAACGGCGCCCGCCAAATCAAAACAGCGCCCGCTGGAGCACAAATGGCGCCCGCCGTTTTGCTCCAGCAGCTCCGGTTTTGTCCGCTTTGCTTCGTTTTGCTTCGTTTCTTCTCGTTTTCGCCGGAGAGCCGAGATCCTCCATCGAACCATGGACCAAGTCCATCGCTTACAAGTAGTACAATACAAATATAATATAAAAACCTATCTATTACAAATGATTCCAAGGGACGCAGCCCTCCAAAACTATGGCCAATCGTACGTAAAAAACGACAATTTCATTCACCCGACCACTAACGGTGGCCGGCCTTACATCTAATCACATACATACAAATAAAAATATAAGTCAATTATGTGATTTAAACCATTGTGTCCAACACAAAAGTGTACCGTGTGTGGGGAAGCGTGTAAAGCAATAGATCTACTATGCCATGATCTTAGTGCACACTTAATGTGTATAAGAACACATATAAACATATATATATACACATCCAATATATATATATATATATATATATATATAAGGTTCAACGATTACTTACTTTTAGTGACGAAGTGATTCGTTGATGTCGTTGAGGTGCTGTTGAGTCGATTGAACCACCTCAAATGGATCAGCCTCTCGAAGCTCTCCTTGTGAATGACCTCGTAACTCCTTTAGATCGTCCGGATGTGGAAGCCGCACAAATGGCCCGGCCTCTAAGTGTTGCACACGAACCCGAAATTGAACTTGCTTACTTGTTCTTGAGTGATTCACTCACTCTTTTCTCTCTTGTTGTGTGGAATTTCGTGGCTGATGATTAAGTGATATGAAAACCATATTTTCATCACTTTATTCACCACAATTAACCTCTCCTTGTAACCCCCCCATTATGTGCATCATAATGCACCAATAATGGTGGTTAATGGGGAGGTAAAGGGTCATTTCCACATCACCATGCCAATTGGCATGGATGTGGTCCCCTTGCTTGTGTGGCATGCCATGTCACACCATGTGACATGCATCCATGCAAGCCATGCATCCCATGCATGTGAAAATCCATACGTATTGATTCTAAATCAATATAACAAGCAACGTAATTCCGACTCGTGTGTGACCCTGTAGGTATGAGTTATCGATCAATATTATATTGTTCCCAACAATTAATATTATCGAATAATCATTTAACATCCATAGACGACCTTATGACTTTATCGATTGCACACGTAGGATCGAAGGACATATCTCAACAAAGCCGAGATCACCTACTGTAATTGCCTCCTTGTGGGACCGACCCCACGTACTTACCATTATCTATTCTTTTGTAGTGATAGGGTACTGTCTAAATACAAATATCATTTTGACCGGCGTTTGTTCCCAAGACAAACATTCTTCGCTCGTCAAAATTGGCGCCGTTGCCGGGGAGGCAAAATTCCAACAGTAAGTCGTCTGTGCTAACAATTTGACTTATTTTGTGTATGCAGGATTCTACTTCGGGCAAAGAGATAGTACTTTGGTACGATCCTGAGATCGAGAAGACTGCGAAGCGAATCCGGAAAGAAACAAGGCTAGCCAAAGCGTTAGCACGTGCCGCCCAAGAAGCTGCCCATACTCCAAGGGCAGAAAATCCGAGAAGGGCAAGGAGAGGTGACCCAATTACCCCACCAAGACCTCCACCGGAACCAACCACGATGTACGGTCCACACAACCGGACACTCAGGGACATGATGTTCCCTGCCAATTTGAATCTCCGACCATCGGGCATCACTTTGCCCACCATCACTGAGAACTGGGAGATGAAACACAATTTCATCCAAATACTGCCGAAATTTAGCGATTTTCCCATGGAAGACCCTCAGAGGCATCTCCAGGACTTTGAGTTAGCCTGTGGAACCATAAGGGGTGGACCCCCTTTGAGTGAGTACATCAGACTGCTGGCTTTTTCCTTTTCACTAGGGGAGGGAGCAAGAGAGTGAATCTACACTCTACCCGAGGGGCAAATTACCACTTGGGCAGAGCTCCAACAGGCGTTCCTGGAAAAGTACTTCCCTGCCGCTAGAATCCAACACATGCGAAGGAACATCAGTAGCATCAAGATGGGGGCAGGTGAAGAATTCCCTGCATATTGAGCTCGGTTCAAGCAGATGCTGGCAAAATGCCCTCAGCATCAGATCTTAGACCACAATTTGATCCAATACTTCGTGACTGGTCTAACGCAACATGAGAGAACCCTTTTGCACGCTGCTAGTGGAGGGTCAATCCTGAATAAGAGTCCTGACGAGGCATTTAGGTTGTTCAAGGAAATGGCGGAGGAATTCAGAGAGGATGGAAGTGAGTTGCCCAGGACTAATTTGGGGACAACCACAGTTGCAGAAGAAAAAATCGACAAGTTGTGCAGCGCAATGGAGAAGTTCATGACTAATATGGCCATCGGGCCAAAGAGAGGAGTGAAAGCTTGCCAGATCTGTCAGGGCACAGAGCACGCTACTGATGAATGCCCCACACTGTATGACGAGGAGGTCAAAGCGATGGGGCAGAGCAACGGTAACGGGCAAGGAAGGGGAAAACCGTACTATGATAATAGGTACGGGAACAACAACAACTACAATGAGGGGCATAATGGTAACCAAAATTACCAGCGCTACAACCAGCAGGGGCAGTACCAACAGCAAGGCCCCGGGATTTACCACCAGCCCGCTCAGACCAAAGGGCCTACTTTGTCTGAAATGATGGAAACTTTGGTCAAAGAAAACATCAAGTTCCAGCAAGAGAATGCCAAAGCCCACTAAGAGAATGAGAAATTCAAGCAAGAGACCAGAGGGCAGTTCCAAAGTCTAGGAGCCCAAGTCTCACATCTTACTCAAGTAGTGGCAAAGCTGTTGGGATATGTCATTCAATCCTACGTGTGCAATCGATAAAGTCATAAGGTCGTCTATGGATGTTAAATGATTATTCGATAATATTAATTGTTGGGAACAATATAATATTGATCGATAAATCATACCTACAGGGTCACACACGAGTCGGAATTACGTTGCTTGTTATATTGATTTAGAATCAATACGTATGAATTTTCACATGCATGGGATGCATGGCATGCATGAGATGCATGGCTTGCATGGATGCATGTCACATGGTGTGACATGGCATGCCACACAAGCAAGGGGACCACATCCATGCCAATTGGCATGGTGATGTGGAAATGACCCTTTACCTCCCCATTAACCACCATTATTGGTGCATTATGATGCACATAATGGGGGGGTTACAAGTAGAGGTTAATTGTGGTGAATAAAGTGATGAAAACATGGTTTTCATATCACTTAATCATCAGCCACGAAATTCCACACAACAAGAGAGATAAGAGTGAGAGAATCACTCAAGAACAAGCAAGCAAGTTCAATTCCGGGTTCGTGTGCAACACATAGAGGCCGGGCCATTTGTGCGGCTTCCACATCCGGACGATCTAAAGGAGTGACGAGGTCATTCATAAGGAGAGCTTCGAGAGGCTGATCCATTTGAGGTGGTTCAATCTGATGGAGTTGTATTCTAAATGTCTAGTTTAGTGCAAATACAGAACTCCTTATCTATACCTTAATTCGAGATATGATTCAAGCATGATTGCATTTAATGCAATAGTCCTTGATGTATACGTTGTAGACAGTATGGCGTGAGGAGACACGCGGAAGATCATACTGTCGGTTACTCGTATACTATCGAACAGGAGCTCACGACTTAGATGGACAGGGACAATCCATCGGTACGTCGTAGTGTGACTGGTAGATAGTCGGTCTTGACTATCATGTTACACTCGTACACTTGGTGTATTGAGCAGGACCACGGGAGGGCGTTCGATTTATACTAATCGCAGTAATCGAACTAGACCTCAGATATTACGGATATACGAAATCCTAATCCCTATATAATTATAGGTGCGTGTGTCCAATTCTCGGTTCTTTGACTTACTAGTGAGTGAGACTAATTGATTAGTTAATATTCTCGGTAAATTGGGAAGCGGAATTGTACACACGGCATGCTATAGATTATAGACAGGAAACCGTGTTCCATTTAATTGGTTGATGATGTCCCCGAGATGAGCTCATAAAGTTTATCACGTAAACCCTGCAGGTGGATTCGTTCCACATGATAATAAGGATGAGTGGTACTAGTCTCGGATAACAAGAAACGAGTTAATTTAATTATTAGTAATTAAAGTTAATTCGTGGACATACGATATCTTAAACACGGGGAAAGTCGTATATGTAATTCGGCGGAATTATTATTGTTGAAATAATATAAATTAATTATTGGGAATTCAATTATAATTTTATAGTGGAATTAATTATAATTAAAATTGTGGAATTTAATTAAGGTTTGCCTTTTAGGACGCCGAGTTAATTAAATTGCAATTTAGCCTAATAATTAATTTTCATAAGGTTCCTGGTGTAGCTCTATAAATACCTCACCCTCTCTTTTTCTAAACCTAAGAAACGCCGCTATTTTATTTTTGCGGAGAAAAACAAATTGTTTGCGCAATTATTTTTCTGTAGAAATAAATAGATTAGCGTTGTTATTATTTTCTGCAGAAATTAAATGCTAGCGCAATTATATTTCTGAGACAGAAGATCAAAAGCTAACTTACGCCGCTATAATTAATTCTGTAGAGAAAATAAAAAGCTTAAGCAATTAATTTTCTTCTACTTAATTAATTCAGATTAGCGCAGTAATAATTCTGTAGAAATAATTTTGCTTGCGCAAATATATTTCTGAGACGGAGGATATTATTCCTACGGCGGGTTCAAGAGAGAAAGGAGAAGAGGAAGGTTCAGCGGATCGTTGCCCACTCAACGGCTGAACGTCAGGGATAGAGACATACACCGGAAGGCTTCATGGTCTCAACAATTCGGCTTCTCTGAATCACGCGACAAAGGTATGGAATCGAAACCCTATTTCCGCATTGTTTCGATTCGATCTCGTACGTAACCATACAACGAACCTCCGATCGAGTTCCGAGAACCGTGGTATGTGTTCCGTGATCACTGGGCGACTTCTGGTTGACGGAACGGTGGTCGGAAACGGAAAAACGCACCAGAAACGGACCCAGAACAGCACCGTCGCGCTGCTGTTTGTGACGCTGTCAGCCGACGGCTTTTCCTGTCGGCCGACAAGGGCCTGTCGGACGACACCATATGGTGTCGGACGACACAGAGGTCAGCAGCCCCTCGGTTTTGCGCGGTTGTGCTTCGGGCATGATGGCTGGGCGTAAACCGGGTCTGGGGCTTCGTCGTGAGCACAGTAGGCACGCTGGAGGTCGACTGGGCGTGTCCGGATGTTCGAGTAGTCGAACGGACTCGTCCTGGGTAGTCGATTTCCAACAATTGGTATCAGAGCCGGTTTATCAGTTTGTTGTATTGTTCGTACGATTTGTGTTGCAGGATGAACCCGGTTATTATGGCCAACGTGTGTATTGATGTTGTGCTTTAATTTTGTGGTATGTTAAACTCTCGGGCTTGTCGAGATTGTTTTGTTTTTGGAAAAACGTTGCTTGTTTGTAATAGATAAAAACGACGGGTTGAGTCGTTAGGTTTATTTATTTTTCGTTGTATCCGGGACATGTATAGGGTCGATCAACTTGTATAGGATCGATGCCGGATTTAGTAAGTTTATTCTTGTAATTTTTCTTACTAATTTTGGTGGATCGAGACGAGACCAAAACCCGGAGAAACGAGGATCGAGGAGGGCGAACCGGCAACGGGCAGCCATCGAACACACCCCGTGTTCGCGATGGGCAGCAGCGGGGCTGGGGTTCGTTCGACCCCACGGACGACTCAACGAGGCTCGAGACGAGGCTCCAGTCGGAGGAGTTTGTCTCTTGACCCTCGAGCGAGTCGGTGGTGGACCGAGATCGAGACGAGCAACGAGATGAAGTTCCAAGAGACGTGCATTGGAAAATATTTAAGACCATAATAATCGGGGCCACGTTAATTGCTTTTTATGTGATTTACGTGTTTATTATTATGCTTAAATTATTTATGCATGTTATCCCTTATCGTAAAATACTAAGTGGGAGAGGGATTGGAAACAATCCCGCGGTCTCCATTCTCTGTTTTGAATGTGATGTTTATTGACTTACGAGTTGGCTTTAGTGTCATCCTCCCTATCGGATAAAGTCAATACACGGATATCACTGGATCAAAATTCGAAATTAATTCTACATATAGAATTTAATAATTATATTTTTCAAAAGCAATGCCTAATTTGTTTTTCAAAGACTAATTTCAAGTCGACTCATTCTCACCCCGGGGAGTGGAATGGAGCCAGAGCCACTTGGTTATGTCAATGACAAAAATTACAGACTTTCGAGTCATTCGATGACTAGATCGATTGTCTGATTGGCTCCCTCACCTAGTGAGAGATAGGGCTCAATTGCATGATTGATCGCTGGTTAGAAACTTCGAGTTTCACTTACGAGATATCAAGCTTTGATTAATAAATTGTGAAATTTAATAAATGTAAGAGTCAATTAACAAAGTTGTTTGTTTTAGTAAACGTCCACAAGAACGTGGCTTGCTAAATGGAAACGGTACTTTGGGTTAATTAAGATTCTATGACATTCAAATAAGTGAGATTCAATTAATAAAGTTGTTTGTTTTAGTAAACGTCCACAAGAACGTGGCTTACTAAATGGAAACGGAACTTTGGGATTAATTGAGGCTCGACAGTTATAGAAAGTCGTGGAGGACCGCATGTCAACGTAAACGTCCACAATAACGTGGCTTGCGGTGGACATGTAGTTCCCGAGCGGTGGACTTAGTACTGAGAAATGGTATACACTTAGGTACGCTTTATAGTATCCTCCCCATCGGAGTCACTGCTATAATGATGTACGACCGAAGTAAAAATCCAATTATAAAATCGTTTGGATTAGTATACGTCCACAAGAACGTGGCATGCTAGTCTGATGGGATTTTGGAAATGATTGGTAGTTTAATGATATTATTTGAGGGAAATGATATCGAATTAAACTCATTGTTTGTTTTATATAGTATTATTCCCATAAAAAGTCAACAAACTCAATGACCCTGTTTGTATGGATTGGAAAAGAAACTTGGACATTGTCCTAACTGCAGAGGAGTACAAATATGTACTCCAAGTCAATTGACCTGCTGAACCAAATGATGCTTCCACTACCGAGGGAAGGAAGCTCATTGGAAATGGATCAAGGCTATGAGATGACGTGGAGCAACATTATGACTTTCATGTCAAATGTGCTGCGACATCGGGATCATGCCATGACCATTACCTATGATATGATGCTCAACCTCAAGAAGTTTTGGTTATCAGGACAGGACAGTCGGGCAAAATGTAATGAGGCAACTCATGACGGCCATCATGTCGGAAAGAACGCCCGTGAGGGATCACGTTCCTAGAATGATGGCCTATCTTAATGAGAGAGATTCTGGGAGCAATTATCAATGGGGTAACCCAAGTTGATATTGTGCGCCAGTCTCTGCCGAGAAGTTTTGAGCAGTTCCGCCTGAACTAATATATGAATAAGAGGTCTTATTCATTGACGGAGCTCCTGATTGAACTTCAAGCGGCCGAGGGAATCTTTAAGGGCTCTCAAAACACTTATGGCTGATAAATTGGATCTTCCTAGGCCTTTGGGCGGCAAAAGGAAGAAGAAACAAATACGAAAACCCAGTGGGCCTAATAAATCTGGACCACGGAATGGGACAAGCAAGCCCAAGGGGCAAGTGCTTCCGTTGTAAGCAGTTTGGATATTGGGAATTTTAATTGTCCTCTCAAGCAACAAGGAGTTGATTCTTCCTTAGTCACCGAAACATGCTTAGTGGTGTTATCCACCAGTACCTGGTGAGTGGATACGGGAACCACAAATCATGTCTGCACTTAAATGCGGGGGTTCCAGGAAACCCGGAGACTTAGAAAGGAATAAGTAATAACCTACATGGGCAATAATGTTAAGGTAACAGCCGTTGCAGTGGGAGATGTTAAATGGTTTTAACCGTAGGATCTTAGTTCTAATAAGTTGTCTTTATGTGCCAGCATTTAGAAAGAAATTTCATTTCAGATTTCTAAATTGGCTTAGAATGGATATTCCGTTTCTTCTGATAGTTTCATACTTTTCAGAGTAGGAAACGGGGATATTATCTATTCTGGTACATTGATAGACAATTTAATACTAAATCCGTGTTCTTCCACGATGCAACAGACCGGAGCTAATAACACATTGTCGAACCCCAATAAGAGTAAAGATCCTTCTAGGATGAATCAAATGTACTTATGGAATCTTAGGCTAAATCATTTTAACTTGAGTACGATTCAAAAGGATGAAAGCTGATGGACCACTCAGCTAGGTTGAAGGAAAGGACCTTCCAACCTTCTGATGGAGTTATATTCTAAATGTCTAGTTTAGTGACAATATGGAACTCCTTATCTGTGTTTTACATTATCTATTAATCAAACAAGTCTGCATTTTGTTTATATATACTCTATGCTATAGTCCTAGATATATACGTTGTAGACAGTATGGCGTGAGGAGACACGCGGAAGATCATACTGTCGGTTACTCGTATACTATCGAACAGTAGCTCACGACTTAGATGGACAGGGACAATCCATCGGTACGTCGTAGTGTGACTGGTAGATAGTCGGTCTTGACTATCATGTTACACTCGTACACTTGGTGTATTGAGCAGGACCACGGGAGGGCGTTCGGTTTATACTAATCGGAGTAATCGAACTAGACCTCAGATATTATGGATATATGAGTTCCTAATCCCTATATAATTATAGGTGCGTGTGTCCAATGCTCGGTTCTTTAATCTACCAATGAGTGAGACTAATTGATTAGTCGAGATACTCGGTAAATTGGGAATCGGAATTGTACACACGGCATGCTATAGATTATAGACAGGAAACCGTGTCCCATTTATTGGGTTGATGATGTCCCCGAGATGAGCTCATAAAGTTTATCATGTAAACCCTGCAGGTGGATTTGTTCCACATGATAATAAGGATGAGTGGTACTAGTCTCGGATAATAAGAAATGAATTAATTTAATTATTAGTAATTAATTAATTCATGGACATGCGATATCTTAAACACGGGGAAAATCATATATGTAATTTCGGCGGAAATATTATTGGTAAAATAATATAGATTAATTAATTGGGAATTCAATTATAATTTTATAGTGGAATTAATTATAATTAAAATTGTGGAATTTAATTAAGGTTTTCTTTTTAAGGACACCGGTTTAATTAAATTACAATTTAGCCTAATTAACCTAACTTACGCAGCTTTTATTTTTTCTTTACTTGAGAAAAATAAACGTGAGAAAGAGGGTTTGAGAGAGAAGAAGAAGAGAAGACTCCGGTGGATCGTTGCCCACACAACGTCCGACGTCTAGGGCTAGGATACACACTAGAAGATCTCAGGGTGTTCGCCTATTCGGCTTCTCCGAATCACGCAACAAAGGTATAGAATCGAAACCTCAATTCCGCTTCGTTTCGTTTCTACTTTCTACGTAATTACACAACAAATCATCGATTGGTTTCCGTGGCTTGGATTCGTGTTCCTTGGACCGCTGGGAAGTTTCTGACTTCCAGCACGGTGGTCGGATCGAGAAAAACGCGTCGGAAAGGGCTGAACGGGCGCGATCCGCTGCTGGAATCGCGACGCTGTCGGCCGACAGCCTTACGGCGTCGGCCGACAGACAGGGCAGAAGCCCTCGGTTTTGCGCGGTTGTGCTTCGGGCATGATGGCTGGGCGTAAACCGGGTCTAGGGCTTCGTGCTGAGTCCAGTAGGGATGCAGGGGGTCGACTGGGCTTGTCCGGATGTTCGAGTAGTCGAACGGACATGTCCCGGGTAGTCGATTTCCAACAATTGGTATCAGAGCCGGTTTATTCGTTTTGTTGTGTTGTTCGTACGAATTGCTTGCAGGTTCAACCCGATTATTATGGCCAACATTATGGGATGTTGTATGATAATTGTTTTGTGGTTTATTAAACTCTCGGGCTTGTCGAGATTGTTTTGTTTTGGAAAACGTTGCTTGTTTGTAATAGATAAAAACGACGGGTTGAGTCGTTAGGTTTATTTATTTATTTCCGTTGTTTTTCCGGGCATGTATAGGGTCGATCACCTTGTATAGGATCGATGCCGGATTTAGTAGATTTATTCTTGTAATTTTCTTACTATTTTTGGTGGATCGAGACGAGACCAAAACCCGGAGAAACGAGAGTCGAGGAGACGAACCGGCGACGGGCAGCCATCGGACACACCCCGTGTTCGTGAAGGGCAGCAGCGGAGCTGGGGTTCGTTCGACCCCACGGATGACTCGATGAGACTCGAGACGAGGCTCCAGTGGGAGGAGTTCGTCTCTTGATCCTCGAGCGAGTCGGTGGTGGACCGAGATCGAGACGAGCAACAAGATCCAAGATACGTGCATTGGAGAACACTTAAGGCCATAATAATCGGGACCACGTTAATTGCTTTTTGCTTGTTTTACGTGCTTTAATTATTATGCTTAATTGTTTATGCATGTTATCCCTTATCGCAAAATACTAAGTGGGAGAGGGATTGGAAACAATCCCGCGGTCTCCATTCTCTGTTTTGATAGTGATGTGTGTCGCTTACGAGTTGGCTTTAGTGTCATCCTCCCTATCGGATAAAGTTGACACACGGATATCACTGGATCAAAATTCGAATTCAATTTCATTTATAGAATTGAACACTTAAGTTTTTCAAAGCAATGCCTAATCTGTTTTTCAAAGACTAAGTTCAACTCGACTCATTCTCACCTCGGGGAGTGGAATGGAGCCCAAGCGCTTGCTTATGTCGATGACACAGATTAGAGACATTCGAGTCATTTGATGACTAGATCGATTGTCTGGTTGGCTCCCTCACCTAGTGAGAGATAGGGCTCAATTGCATGATTGATCGCTGGTTAGAAACTTCGAGTTTCACTTACGAGATATCACGCTTTGATTAATGAAATTGTGAAATTTATTAAATGGAATTCAATTAACAAAGTTGTTTATTTAGTAAACGTCCACACTATCGTGGCTTACTAGATGGAAACGGAACTTTGGGTTAATTGAGGCTCGACAGTTATAGGAAATCGTAAAGGGACCGCATGTCAACGTAACCGTCCACACTAACGTGGCTTGCGGTGGATATGTAGTCTCCGAGCGGTTGACTTAGTACTGAGAAATGGTATACACTTAGGTACGCTTTACAGTATCCTCCCCATCGGAGTCACTGCTGTAATGATGTACGACCGAAGTAAAAGTCCAGTTATAAAATCGTTTGGATTAGTATACGTCCACATGAACGTGGCATGCTAGTCTGATGGGATTTTAGGATTGATTGGTAAATTTAATGATATTAATTAAGGGAGTTAATATCGAATTAAATTTGACAGTTTGATTTGTCTCTTTTATAGATATGGCACTCAACCCACTGTCTGTGATACTAAAAGAAAACAAACTCACTGGTCCAAACTATATTGATTGGAAGCGAAACTTGGACATTGTCCTAACTGCTGAGGAGTACAAGTATGTACTCCAGGTCGACTGTCCTGATGCACCTAGTGAGGCATCTACTCCTGAGGAAAAGGAAGCTCATCGGAAGTGGGTCAAGGCTGATCAGATGGCGCGGTGCTACATTTTGGCTTCTATGTCAAATGTGCTGCAACATCAGCATGAAGCCATGGCCACTGCCTATGATATGATGCTTAACCTCAAGGATATGTTTGGTAATCAGGACAGGGCAGCCAGGCAAGGTGCTATGAGGCAACTCATGACGGCCACCATGTCCGAGGGAACGCCCGTGAGGGATCACGTTCTTAGGATGATAGGCTATCTGAATGAGATAGAGATTATGGGAGGTACTATCGATGGGGAAACCCAGATCGACATAGTACTCCAATCTCTGCCTAGGAGTTTTGAGCAGTTCCGCCTGAACTATAACATGAACAAGAGGTTATATACGTTGGCGGAACTCCTGACTGAACTCCAGGCGGCAGAGGGAATCTTTAAGGGCTCTCAAGCACTTGTGGCTGTGAAATCGACTCTTCCTCGCCCTTCGGGGATTAAGAAGAAGAAGAAGCAAGGACGGAAACCCAGTGGACCCAGAAATGGTGGACCACAGAATGGAGTGAACAGGCCTAGGGGCAAATGTTTCCGTTGCAAGCAGTCTGGGCATTGGAAGTCTAATTGTCCTCTCAGACAAGGAGGTATGAATTTTTCCTTAGTCACTGAAACATGTTTAGCGGTGTTATCCACCGGTACCTGGTGTGTGGATACGGGAGCCACTGATCATGTCTGCAATTCTTTGCAGGGGTTCCAGGAAACCCGGCGGCTTAGAGAGGGAGAAATCACCATCTACATGGGCAACGCTACGAAAGTGGCGGCGGTTGCAGTGGGAGATGTTCATTTATCTTTTAATAATAAAGTTTTGGTATTGAATAATTGTCTTTATGTACCAAATTTTAGAAAGAACCTTGTTTCGGTTTCTAAGTTGGTTTTGAATGGATATTCTGTTTCTTTTGATAACTCTGTTATTGTCAAGAAGAATGGTGATTTTATCTGTTCGGGTGCATTGATAGGCAACTTATATATACTAAATCCTAATTATTCCACGATGCAACGAGTAGAGTCGTTTAATACATCTAGTACCAATAAGAGAAAGGAGCCTTCTAGAATGAATCAAAAGTACTTATGGCATCTTAGGCTAGGTCATATTAACTTGAGCAGGATTCAAAGATTGATAACTGATGGAATACTCAGTGATGTGAAAGATGAGGACTTTCCAATCTGCGAATCATGCTTGGAAGGAAAAATGACCAAGCGATCCTTTAGTGATAAGGGGTATAGATCCAAGGAAGTACTGGAATTGATTCACTCTGATTTGTGCGGGCCTTTATCTGTCCAAGCGAGAGGAGGTTACGAATATTTTGTAACCTTTACTGATGATTACTCAAGGTATGGTTTTATATACCTGATGCGCCGCAAGAGCGAGTGCTTTGACAAGTTCAAGGAGTACAAAGCTCTTGTGGAGAACCTTCATGGTAAAACCATAAAGACTCTACGATCTGATCGTGGAGGAGAGTACCTCTCGGGAGAGTTTAAGGCGTACTTATTAGAGAATGGGATTGACTCCCAGATGACTGCACCATACACGCCCCAGCAGAATGGTGTAGCAGAAAGAAGGAATAGGACTCTTATGGAAATGGTAAGATCTATGATGAGTTATTCAGACCTACCAGTTTCGTTCTGGGGATATGCCTTGGAAACAGCGGCGTATATCCTGAACTTAGTTCCTTCAAAATCAGTCCCTAAGACGCCCTCGGAATTGTGGACCGGGCGTAAGCCAAACTTAAGACACATTCGGATCTGGGGTTGTCCAGCACATGTGCTGAAGCATGGGGCTGATAAATTGGAATCACGTTCAGATATTCGGTTGTTTATAGGATATCCTAGAGGAACGAAAGGTGGTCTATATTATAGTCCTAAGGACCAGAAGATCGTTGTTAGCACCAACGCTCGGTTCTTGGAAGAGGATTATATAATGGACCACAAGCCCAAGAGTGAGATAATAATCAATGAACTGAGAGGGGACGATCAAGGCTTAGATCCAACCCAACCGGGTGATACGCCACCACAGTCTGCACCTGTAGTTACTGAGGTTACACCGGAGCGTCGTCGTAGTGGGAGGGTTGTTCGACAACCCGACAGGTTCATGTTTATAGGTGAGTCTTCGGACTTGTTACCTGGAGAACATGAAGCCGACCCCTGGACCTATGACGAGGCGGTAAAAGATCATGATGCTCAGTCTTGGCAAAAAGCAATGAAATCTGAGATTGAATCAATGGATTCAAATCAGGTCTGGAATCTTGTAGCACCGCCCAAAGGTGTAAAAGCCATTGGTTGCAAGTGGGTGTACAAGAGGAAAAGAGGATCTGACGGGAAGGTTGAAACCTTCAAAGCTAGGCTTGTTGCGAAAGGGTATACTCAGAAAGAAGGGATCGATTATGAGGAAACCTTCTCGCCGGTAGCTATGCTAAAGTCCATCCGGATTCTTTTGTCTATAGCATCTTATATGGATTATGAGGTGTGGCAAATGGACGTCAAGACAGCATTCTTGAATGGGAATCTTGACGAGACCATTTATATGAGACAGCCAGAGGGTTTCATTGAGAAAGGCCAAGAGCATCTAGTGTGTAAGCTAAATCGATCCATTTATGG
The DNA here is from genome assembly GCA_954870475.1 of Euphrasia confusa. Classification (NCBI taxonomy): domain Eukaryota; kingdom Viridiplantae; phylum Streptophyta; class Magnoliopsida; order Lamiales; family Orobanchaceae; genus Euphrasia; species Euphrasia confusa. The sequence goes on from OX940962.1 coordinate 38,676,655, forward strand.
ATTGAAGCAAGCTTCTAGATCTTGGAACATGCGGTTTGATGAGGTCATCCAGTCTTATGGATTCATTCAAAGCATGGACGAGTCGTGTGTATACCGGAGAAGTGACGGAAACAGTGTGGCGTTTCTCGTGCTTTATGTAGACGACATTCTTCTAATTGGCAACAATGTGAAGATGTTGTCGGACATAAAGGGATGGTTGTCCGAACAATTCGATATGAAAGACTTAGGACAAGTAGGGCATGTTCTTGGGATCAAGGTTATACGGGATCGCCGGAAAAGAACATTGAGCTTGTCTCAGGCTTCATATATTGATACGATTCTAGCTCGTTTCAACATGCAGAATTCCAAGAGAGGTTCTCAACCTTTCTGCCATGGAATTCATCTATCTAAAGACATGTGTCCCAAAACACAAAAGGAGATAGATTACATGAAGACAGTTCCTTATGCTTCGGCAGTAGGAAGTCTAATGTATGCTATGTTGTGCACGAGACCTGATATCTGCTATGCCGTGGGCATGGTAGCTAGATATCAGAGTAACCCTGGACAGGGTCACTGGACTGCTGTAAAGAACATACTTAAGTACCTGCGAAGGACTAGGAATTATGTTCTGAGTTTCAAAGCGTCTAAATTGATTCCTGTGGGTTACACAGACTCGGATTTCCAATCTGATAAGGATCAGCGAAAGTCTACATCAGGCTATGTGTTCACATTGGGAGGTGGAGCAGTTTCATGGAAGAGTGTTAAGCAGAAATGCATTTCGGACTCTACCATGGAAGCCGAATATGTAGCAGCCTCTGAGGCAGCTAAAGAATTGGTGTGGCTCCGGAACTTCCTTATGGACTTTGGATGTGGTTCCTAATTTGCCTAGAGCTATTACAATTTATTGTGACAATAGCGGTGCAGTGGCAAATGCGAAGGAACCACGAGCCGACAATGCGAGTAAACACATAGATCGCAAGTACCACCTGATTAGAGACATTGTCAAGAGAGGCGATGCGGTTGTCACCAAGATTGCATCAGCAGATAACCTGGCAGACCCCTTTACGAAGGCACTTCCAGCGGAAGCGTTTAAGAGACACGTGAAGGGGATGGGTATCGGATGTATGGGAGAGGGCAACTAGACTTTTAGTATAAGTGGGAGATTGATGGAGTTATATTCTAAATGTCTAGTTTAGTGACAATATGGAACTCCTTATCTGTGTTTTACATTATCTATTAATCAAACAAGTCTGCATTTTGTTTATATATACTCTATGCTATAGTCCTAGATATATACGTTGTAGACAGTATGGCGTGAGGAGACACGCGGAAGATCATACTGTCGGTTACTCGTATACTATCGAACAGTAGCTCACGACTTAGATGGACAGGGACAATCCATCGGTACGTCGTAGTGTGACTGGTAGATAGTCGGTCTTGACTATCATGTTACACTCGTACACTCGGTGTATTGAGCAGGACCACGGGAGGGCGTTCGGTTTATACTAATCGGAGTAATCGAACTAGACCTCAGATATTATGGATATATGAGTTCCTAATCCCTATATAATTATAGGTGCGTGTGTCCAATGCTCGGTTCTTTAATCTACCAATGAGTGAGACTAATTGATTAGTCGAGATACTCGGTAAATTGGGAATCGGAATTGTACACACGGCATGCTATAGATTATAGACAGGAAACCGTGTCCCATTTATTGGGTTGATGATGTCCCCGAAATGAGCTCATAAAGTTTATCATGTAAACCCTGCAGGTGGATTTGTTCCACATGATAATAAGGATGAGTGGTACTAGTCTCGGATAATAAGAAATGAATTAATTTAATTATTAGTAATTAATTAATTCATGGACATGCGATATCTTAAACACGGGGAAAATCATATATGTAATTTCGGCGGAAATATTATTGGTAAAATAATATAGATTAATTAATTGGGAATTCAATTATAATTTTATAGTGGAATTAATTATAATTAATATTGTGGAATTTAATTAAGGTTTTCTTTTTAAGGACACCGGTTTAATTAAATTACAATTTAGCCTAATTAATTAATTGTCCTAAGGTCCCTAGTGTGGCCTATATAAACCCCTCAATCTCTCTTCTCTTAACCTAACTTACGCAGCTTTTATTTTTTCTTTACTTGAGAAAAATAAACGTGAGAAAGAGGGTTTGAGAGAGAAGAAGAAGAGAAGACTCCGGTGGATCGTTGCCCACACAACGTCCGGCGTCGAGGGCTAGGATACACACTAGAAGATCTCAGGGTGTTCGCCTATTCGGCTTCTCCGAATCACGCAACAAAGGTATAGAATCGAAACCTCAATTCCGCTTCGTTTCGTTTCTACTTTCTACGTAATTACACAACAAATCATCGATTGGTTTCCGTGGCTTGGATTCGTGTTCCTCGGACCGCTGGGAAGTTTCTGACTTCCAGCACGGTGGTCGGATCGAGAAAAACGCGTCGGAAAGGGCTGAACGGGCGCGATCCGCTGCTGGAATCGCGACGCTGTCGGCCGACAGCTATATGTGTCGGCCGACACAGCCCTGTCGGACGACAGCCTTACGGCGTCGGCCGACAGACAGGGCAGAAGCCCTCGGTTTTGCGCGGTTGTGCTTCGGGCATGATGGCTGGGCGTAAACCGGGTCTAGGGCTTCGTGCTGAGTCCAGTAGGGATGCAGGGGGTCGACTGGGCTTGTCCGGATGTTCGAGTAGTCGAACGGACATGTCCCGGGTAGTCGATTTCCAACACCTTCGAATCATACTTGGAAGTGTAAATGACCAAGCAACCATTTACGGTTAAAGGGAAAAGATCCAAGGAAGTACTAGAGTTGATTCGCTCTGATATGTGCAGACCTCTTTGAGGAGTAAGGCATACTTATCAGAAAATGGGATTAACTCCCAACAGACTACACCATTTATGCCTCGGCAAAATAATGTGTTGCAAAGAAGGAATAGGACTCTTATAGATATGGGAAAGTAGACAATAAGTTATTCGGAGTTACCTAATTCGTTTTTGGGATATGGCTTGGAAACAGCGGCGTTTATCCTGAACTTGATTCCTTTGGAAACTTGTACAGATATTCGGTTGTTTATAGGATACCCTAAGAAAACGAATTGAGATATGTAATATAGTCCAAAGTACCAGATGTTCGTTGATTGCATCAACGTTCGCTTCTTAGACATGGACTATATATATGCAAGATCACAAGCCCAAGAGTAGAGTAATACTAAATGTGCTTAGAGGGACTGATCAAGACTTAGAACCAGCCTAACTGAGTAGTTCACTACTATAATCTTTAGTCAATAAAGATACACCGGAGCGTCGTCGTAGTGGGAGGGTTGTTAGACAACCCGACAGGTTCATGTTTATAGGAGAGTCTTCGGATTTGTTACCTAGAGAACATGAAGCCGACCCCTGGATCTATGACGAGTCGCTGAAAGATCAAGATGCTCAGTCTTGGTAAATCGAAAAGAGCCAAGAGCATTCGGTAAGCAAGCTTAATCAATCTTAGGATTGAAGGAAGCTTCAAGATCTTGGACACATGCGGACCTATGAGAAAATCCATTTCATGGATTCATTCAAGGCATGTTTAGGTCCTGAGTGTAATAAAGAAGTGACAGAAAAGATGTTGTGTTTTCTCATTCTTTATGTAGACGACATCCTTCTAAATTGGCAACAATATGAAAGATGTTATCGGACATAAAGGGATGGTTGTCCGAGTAATTAAATGTAAGAGACTTAGGAGAAGTCGGGAATGTTCTTGGGATCAAATTAGTAAATGATCGCCAGAAAAGAACATAGAACTTATCTCGAGCCTCATACATAAATACAATTCTTACTCGTTGCACCATACAGAATTCCAAGAAAGGTCTTCACCTTTTAGATGTGGAATTCATCTATCTAAAGTTTTGTGTCCGACACAATAAAGGAGATAGATGAAGATTAAGCAGTTCCCTAAACCTTAATGGTGGGAAGCTTAATGTATGTAATGCTATGCACGAGACTGATATCTACTATGTCGCGGGCATGGTGGTGAGATATCATAGTAATCCTGGAAAGGATCACTCGACTGATGTAAAGAACATGTTTAGGCTCCTGCAGAGGACCAGAAATTATGTTCTGAGTTACAAAGCAGCCAAGTTGTTTCCTTTGGATTACATAGAAATGGATTTCCAAATCAAACAGGGACAATCGAAAGTCAAAGTCAGGCTATGTGTTCTCACTGTGAAGTGGAGCAGTCACATGGAAGAATGTAAAGCAGCGATGCATTACGGACTCTACCATGGAAACTGAAAGGATAACGGCCTCTGAGGCAGTTAAAAGGTCAGTGTGGCTCCAGAACTTCCTAAGGGACTTGGATGTGGTTTCTAGTTCACCCAAAGCTATTTTGAATAGCGGTATTGGCAAACTTGAAATACCACGAGTCCACAGTGGGAGATAACACGTAAAGCGCAAGTACCACCTGATTCGAGAGATCGTCTAGTAAGACGATGCAGTTGTCACCTAGATAGCATCGAGAGGATTGCCTGGTAAAACCCGTTCACAGAGGCACTTCCAGCGAAAGCGTTGGGTAGGCTTGATGAGGTTATGGGAATCTGATGATTGGGAGAGGGCGACTAGACTTTTAGTATAAGTGGGAGATTGATGGAGTTGTATTCTAAATGTCTAGTTTAGTGCAAATACAGAACTCCTTATCTATACCTTAATTCGAGATATGATTTAAGAATGATTGCATTTAATGCAATAGTCCTTGATGTATACGTTGTAGACAGTATGGCGTGAGGAGACACGCGGAAGATCATACTGTCGGTTACTCGTATACTATCGAACAGTAGCTCACGACTTAGATGGACAGGGACAATCCATCGGTACGTCGTAGTGTGACTGGTAGATAGTCGGTCTTGACTATCATGTTACACTCGTACACTTGGTGTATTGAGCAGGACCACGGGAGGGCGTTCGATTTATACTAATCGCAGTAATCGAACTAGACCTCAGATATTACGGATATACGAATTCCTAATCCCTATATAATTATAGGTGCGTGTGTCCAGTTCTCGGTTCTTTGACTTACTAGTGAGTGAGACTAATTGATTAGTCAATATTCTCGGTAAATTGGGAATCGTAATTGTACACACGGCATGCTATAGATTATAGACAGGAAACCGTATCCATTTATTGGGTTGATGATGTCCTCGAGATGAGCTCATAAAGTTTATCATGTAAACCCTGTAGGTGGATTCGTTCCACATGATAATAAGGATGAGTGGTACTAGTCTCGGATAACAAGAAACGAGTTAATTTAATTATTAGTAATTAAAGTTAATTCGTGGACATACGAAATCTTAAACACGGGGAAAGTTGTATATGTAATTCGACGGAATTATTATTGTTGAAATAATATAAATTAATTATTGGGAATTCAATTATAATTTTATAGTGGAATTAATTATAATTAAAATTGTAGAATTTAATTAAGGTTTGCCTTTTAGGACGCCGAGTTAATTAAATTGCAATTTAGCCTAATAATTAATTTCCATAAGGTTCCTGGTGTAGCTCTATAAATACCTCACCCTCTCTTTTTCTAAACCTAAGAAACGCCGCTATTTTATTTTTGCGGAGAAAAATAAATTGTTTGCGCAATTATTTTTTTGTAGAAATAAATAGATTTGCGCTGTTATTATTTTCTGCAGAAATTAATTGCTAGCGCAATTATATTTCTGAGACAGAAGATCAAAACCTAACTTACGCCGCTATAATTAATTCTGCAGAGAAAATAAAAAGCTTGCGCAATTAATGGTCTTCTGCTTAATTAATTTAGATTATTAATAATTCTGTAGAAATAATTTTGCTTGCGCAAATATATTTCTGAGACGGAGGATATTATTCCTACGGCGGGTTCAAGAGAGAAAGGAGAAGAGGAAGGTTCAGCGGATCATTTCCCACTCAACGGCTGAACGTCGGGGATAGAGACATACACCGGAAGGCTTCATGGTCTCAACAATTCGGCTTCTCCGAATCACGCGACAAAGGTATGGAATCGAAACCCTATTTCCGCATTGTTTCGATTCGATCTCGTACGTAACCATACAACGAACCTCCGATCGAGTTCCGAGAACCGTGGTATGTGTTCCGTGATCACTAGGCGACTTCTGGTTGCCGGAACGGTGGTCGGAAACGGAAAAACGCACCAGAAACGGACCCAGAACAGCACCGTCGCGCTGCTGTTCGTGACGCTGTCGGCCGACGTCTCTTCCTGTCGGCCGACAAGGGCCTGTCGGACGACACCATATGGTGTCGGCGACACAGAGGTCAGCAGCCCCTCGGTTTTGCGCGGTTGTGCTTCGGGCATGATGGTTGGGATAAACCGGGTCTGGGGCTTCGTCGTGAGCACAGTAGGCACGCTGGAGGTCTACTGGGCGTGTCCGGATGTTCGAGTAGTCGAACGGACTCGTCCCGGGTAGTCGATTTCCAACACAATCGACTCAACACCACCTCAACGACATCAACGAATCACTTCGTCACCAAAAGTAAGTAATCGTTGAACCTTATATATATATATATATATATATATATTGGATGTGTATATATATATGTTTATATGTGTTCTTATACACATTAAGTGTGCACTAAGATCTTGGCATAGTAGATCTATTGCTTTACACGCTTCCGCACACACGGTACATCGATCGGATCGGTGTATCGTAACCAACAATTGGTATCAGAGCCTAGGGCTCCTGCACACTTTTGTGTTGGACACAAGAAGTTTAATCAACATAATTGACTTATATGTTTATTTGTATGTATGTGATTAGATGTAAGGCCGGCCACCGTTAGTGGTCGGGTGAATGAAATTGTCGTTTTTTACGTACGATTGGCCATAGTTTTGGAGGGCTGCGTCCCTTGGAATCATTTGTAATAGATAGGTTTTTCTATTATATTTGTATTGTACTACTTGTAAGCGATGGACTTGGTCCATGGTTCGATGGAGGATCTCGGCTCTCCGGCGAAAACGAGAAGAAACGAAGCAAAACGAAGCAAAGCGGACAAAACCGGAGCTGCTGGAGCAAAACGGCGGGCGCCGTTTGTGCTCCAGCGGGCGCTGTTTTGATTTGGCGGGCGCCGTTTTGGAAACGGCGACCGCCGAAAGTTCTTTTTTGGGGCAGACGGGTTTTTGCCCTTTCGGCAGGCGCCGGTTTGGAAACGGCGACCGCCGGAGGTGTTCGGCGACCGCCGTTTGTTAAACGGCGGGCGCTGTTCGTGGTTTTTGGGATAATGACTTGGTTTGACCAAAATCGGCGAGCGCGGAACTGAAACGGCGGGCGCGGACCAGTTTAGAAGATGTTCAAGGCCTATTTTGTTGCTTTTAATCTTTTCGTTTGAGAGTTGTGAGGTTCTAGGGGCCTTTCGATTACGTATTTAATTGCTTTGCTAGTTATAGGATGTTTTATGTTATAAATGTTCAACTTACATATAAACACCTATGCATGCAAGTTCCCAAAATAATGAGTATAATGTCTTGTCCAAAACATCACACTCATAAAGCCCTCGATCATAAGTTGGTAGTGTTGGAGTTGTGTACTTAATGTCTAGATTTAAGTATCGGTAAACTCCCGATCATAGCATTTTACCTATTTAATTAATAAACAATTATTTGCATTAATTATTTATGCAAAATATAGTCCTGGATTTTATACGTTGTAGTTAGTATGGTGTGCATGGGCGCACAGAAGATCATACTATCGGTTACTCGTATTTAATCGAACAGTTGCTCACGACCTAGATGGACACGGACCAATCCATTGGTATAGTCGTTGTGTGAGAGAGAAAATAATTTATCTTAATTATTTTATCACACTTGTACACTTGGTGTATTGGGCGGATCGCTTGAGATTCATCGATTAGGATTGCCTTGGATAATCGATTTAAATCTCAGAGTATTTTATTCTTAATCCCCGATACTATTGCGGGTGTGTATATTTAATATAAGTGACTTTGATTTTCCAAAGGAACTGACCGGTTTAATTACTGGGTCAATTACCGGTTAAGTTGGGTCACTATATTTTATATATGACATGCCGTGAATACTTGACGGGAAAGTGTATCCCGTAAGGGTTGATAATATCCTCGAGATGAGTTCATAAGGAATTATTATGTAAACCCTGCAGGTGGATTTAATCCGCATAATAATTAAAGTTGAACGGTACTATTCTCGGATATAAGAAATGAATAATATTTATTGAGCAATAAATAAATTTATTCATGGATATTTAAATCTTAAATACACGGAATATATAATACTACCGGAGAAATATTATTTGATATAATATGGAATAATATTGGGAGTGCAATTTTATTTATATAGTGGAAAATAAATAAAATTAATATTGATAAGAATTAATAGATTTGGGTTGGACCCAATTTAATTTTCAATATTAGAAGCCCAATATTTATTCTCATTATGATCCCCTACGTAGCCTATATAAGCACTACATGGTCTTCACTTTTTCATAACTTAACCTAAGATACGCCAATCATAAAGTCTTGAAGAGTGAAGGAGATCCATAGGAGTTCGATAGATCGTCGCCCACACGACGTTCGAACGAGGTGCAAGGAATACGTGGGAAGATCGCAAGGTCATCAACGCATTAATTCGTTTCTCCGTACAACGAATCGAAGGTAGTAAATCATAAACCCTCTTTTATGATTTTATGTGATTATTTGTAGTATATACATGAACACACGATCCGGGTAAACGTACGAACTTCGGGGACGGGGATTCGAGATCCCCGGCGAAGATCGAAAGGGGGCGGCCGAAACCTAGGGTTTCGACCGCCGGTAACCGCGCCAAGGAGAAGCCCCGGCTGGACGCCGGGGCACGCGATCGACCAAGGGTCGATCGCTGGGGAAGCCGCCGTGGGCTGGAGCCACGGCAGATGGTCTCCCCGACCTCCCTGGACGGCGGCGTACGCGCGGGGAAGCTCCGGCCGAAGCCGGAGCGGGCGATCGACCGAAGTCGATCGCGGAGGGCAGCCGCGGGCTGGTGCCGCGGCTGGGGGCCCTCCACCCCGTGAGGTGGTGGCGGTGAGCCGCCGGACTCACCGCCGGCGGGTGCTGATCGGATCAGCCCCGCGGGGATGCCGTGCATCCCCGGCGATCGCCATGCACGGCGATCGCGAACCCTAGCGGGGTTCGGCTAGGGTTTCTAGCCGCGGGTTCATCCCGCGGCGGTGTTACTCTCCTCGAGCCCGGTTCGTTGGTGTTCGCGTTCGTGGATCCAACTCGCGGGAGAAAATCGGCTGGGGGCGGGCTGCGTGTCTTCAGGCGCGTAGTCTCCAAAGGTCGGACTCCTGCGGATGAGTCGGGGATCCAATCCTCCGGCGATCTAGGGTTTTCGGTCGGGTTATCGGTTCCGCAAAATTTTGATAGCCCGGGATATCGATTTCCAACAATTGGTATCAGAGCGTTTGGTTTCGTGTTCATGTGTATGCTCGATTATTGTTCTACCTTGCAGGGATTTCCGGCTATCATGGTTGGATTTAATTATTATTAATTAATTACCATGATTATTCGTTTATTAAACTCTCGGACATGTCGAGATTCGTTTTGTGTGGATGAATGTTTGTAATAGTAAAAATTCGGGGTTGACCGAATTTAGGATTTATTATTACGCTCTTTATTTTTTCCGGAAAATGTATAGGGTCGATTTCATGTATAGAATCGATACCGGATGGTGTAATTTAATTCTTGTAATTTTAATTACGTTGGCTCGATGTTGAAACGATCGCCGGAAGACAAAGAAGATGTGACGAAGAAGACGATGGACGAAGGGGCCGATCAACCCCATGATCGACCCCATGGATCGATCGCCGGGATAGGGGCTGTCCGTGGAGTTTCCAGCCACGCCGGCCACCGGTGGTGGTGGCGCGTGGGCTGGGGGCGGCGGTGGTGCTCCTCCCGGGCGTCGGTCGACGGTGGGGGTGGTGCGGGGACTCCCAACCCGTGCTACTCCTACCATAATGCAACTTTCCTAAATTAATTCGACTTTCCTATTTGAGTGTCTTCCTTTTAGGAAACTCTCATGGATTAGGAAGAGAATTAATTAAATTAATTTTATTCCTATTTGTTTTATTTCCTTTATGGAGATATTCATGGATTAGGAATTTAATTAATTTAGTATTAATTTATTTCCTATTTGATTATTTCTATTCTTGGGAATTTTTCAATAGATGGAAATTAATTAATTATGGAAAGTAGAAGAGTCCTAAATTTATTTTATTTCCTTATTCTATTATAGAAGTCTTCTATAATATTCCGAGTTTTGACTTGGATAGATTATTCTAGAGATTTAATAGAATTAGATGGGAAATTAAATAAATAAAAATATTAATAATATTTTATTTTATTTTTGATATATTCGATTGACTTAATTTTTCGAATTAAGTTGTTGGAATTCGTTATCCCGGGTTATCAAAATTGCGGAACCGATAACCCGAACAAACCCTTCGCCGGAAGATTGGATCCCCGACTCATCCGCAGGAGTCCGACCTTTGGAGACTACGCGCCCGAAGACACGCAGCCCGCCCCCAGCCGATTTTCTCCCGCGAGTCGGATCCACGAACACGAACCACCTCACGAGCCGAGGCCCGACCGAACGCCCAGCGAAGCCCGAAGGCTGCGTGCGCCCAGCCGAGCCCCCGCGAGGGGCTCGCGATCGAGTGATCGATCGCACGCCGGCGATCGATCGGGGTGGGGCTGCCCAGCAGCCCCCGCGGCGGGTCCGGCGACCCGCCACCACCAGGAGGCCCCCGCCTTCACGGCGGGGTAGGGCACGGCACCAGCCCGTGCCCAGCGATCGATCCCCGTGGATCGATCGCACACCCTCGGCCCAGCCGAGGGTTCGCCCTCCATGCCCGCCGAAACCCTAGCGGGCGCACGCGGTGGTCCGGTGGCTACACCACCACCACGCGTTCGTCCGACTATTCCGGGCTTCGATTTTGGATCTTGCGTTCTACGGTATTTCACGATAAATCCAAATCATACAATAAACAAGGGCGTTGAGAATTGTACCTACGATTCGTTGTTCGGAGAAACGAAATCGATGACCTCGTGATCTTCCCGCGTATTCCTTGCACTCCGTTCGAACGTCGAGTGGGCGCCGAGCTATCGAACTTATGGATCCTCTTCACTCTCAGAACTTTATTGTTGGCGTAACGTAGGGTTGGTAAAAGTGAAGACCATGTAGTGCTTTTATAGGCTACGTAGGGGATCATAAGGAGATTAAATATTGGGCTTCAATATTGAAAATTAAATTGGGTCCAACCCAAATCCATTAATTCTTATCAATATTAATTTTATTTATTTTCCACTATATAAATAAAATTGCACTCCCAATATTAATCCATATTATATCAAATAATATTTCTCCAACTTAGTATTATTTATTCCGTGTATTTAAGATTTAAATATCCATGAATAAAATTTATTTATTGCTTAATAAATTTATTCATCTCTTATATCCGAGAATAGTACCACTCAACCTAATTTATTATGCGGAACAAATCCACTCGCGAGGTTTACATAATAAATCCTTATGAGCTCATCTCGGGGATATTATCAACCCTTCCGGGATACACTGTCCCTTCAAGAATTCACGGCATGCCATATATAAAATATAGTGACCCAACTAAACCGGTAATTAACCCAATAATTAAATCGGTTAATTCCTTTGGAAAATCAAAGTCACCAATATTAGATATACACACCCGCAATTATTTTAGGGATTAAGAATAAAATACTCCGAGACTTAAATCAATTATCACAGAGCAATCCTAATTGATAAGTCTCAAGCGATCCGCCCAATACACCAAGTGTACAAGTGTGATAAAATAATTAAGATAAATTATTTTCTCTCTCACACAACGACTATACCGATGGATTGGTCCGTGTCCATCTAGGTCGTGAGCAACTGTTTGATTAAATACGAGCAACCGATAGTATGATCTTCTGTGCGCCCATGCACACCATACTAACTAGAACGTATAAAATCCAGGACTATAATTTGCATATATTTAATTAACAATAATTAAAAGCAAATGAATGTCTGTAATAAATAGGTAAATGAAAGTGCAAACAGAGTTCAGAATACTCAAATCTAGACATTAAGTATACTACTCCATCAATCTCCCACTTATACTAAGGTCTAGTCTTATCTTCCAAACTTCTGACTCCCAAACCCTCCAAGTGCTTGTTATATATTTCCCTAGGAAGTATCTTGGTGAAAGGGTCCGCTAGGTTGTCTTCCGAAGCTATCTTGGTGACTATGGCATTGCCCCTCTTGACGATGTCTCGAATCAGGTGGTACTTGCGCTCTATGTGTTTCGTAGCACTATGGGACCGTGGTTCCTTACAGTTTGCCACTGCACCGCTATTATCACAATAAATTGTCATAGCCCTGGGCAAACTCGGAATCACATCTAAGTATTGGAGGAAATTAAGGAACCACACTGACTCTTTCGCTGCCTCTGAGGCTGCAACATATTCAGCTTCCATGGTAGAGTCCGAAATGCACTTCTGCTTAACACTCTTCCATGATACGGCTCCACCTCCCAAAGTGTACACATAGCCTGATGTCGACTTTCGCCGGTCCCTATCAGCTTGGAAATCCGAATCTGTGTAACCCAAAGGAATCAGATTGTCTGCACTGTAACTCAGAACATAATCCTTAGTATTTCGCAAATACTTGAAAATGCTCTTTACGGCAGTCCAATGAGCCTTTCCAGGGTTACTCTGATATCTCGCTACTATGCCAACGGCATAACAGATATCAGGTCTCGTGCATAACATTGCATACATTAAGCTTCCCACAGCCGAAGCGTAGAGAACTGCTTTCATGTCATCTTTCTCTTTTTGTGTCCGAAGACACATTTTCTTAGAAAGATAAGTTCCTTTACTGAAGGGCAGATCACCCTTCTTGGAATCTTGCATGTTAAAACGAGCTAGAATCGTGTCTATGTAAGATTGCTGGGAAAGACATAATGTTCTATTCCGGCGATCCCTTATAACTTTGATCCCTAGAACATGTCCAACATCTCCCAAATCTTTCATATCGAATTGTCTAGACAACCATCCCTTTATGTCTGATAACATCTTTACACTGTTGCCAATGAGATGTATGTCGTCTACATAAAGCACGAGAAACACCACCTTCTTTCCATCACGTTTCCAATACACACACGATTCGTCCATGCTTTGAATGAATCCAAAAGATTGGACTACTTCATCAAACCGCAGGTTCCACGATCTCGAGGCTTGTTTCAATCCATAAATGGATCGATTAAGCTTGCACACTAGATGATCTCGCCCCTTAGCAATGAATCCTTCTGGTTGTTTCATATAAATCGTCTCGTCAAGACTTCCATTAAGGAAAGCTGTCTTGACATCCATTTGCCACACCTCATAATCCATATGAGCTGCTATGGACAAGAGAATCCGGATTGACTTTATCTTGGCTACCGGCGAGAAGGTCTCCTCATAATCGATTCCCTCTTTCTGAGTATATCCTTTCGCAACAAGCCGAGCTTTAAAGGTTTCAACCTTTCCGTCAGACCCTCTCTTTCTCTTGTAGACCCATTTACACCCAATTGGCTTTACGCCGCTTGGTGGTTCTACAAGATCCCAGACTTTATTAGAATCCATAGATTCTATTTCGGATTTCATCGCTTTCTTCCAAGAAGGCGCATCTATATCTTGTACCGCCTCATCATAGGTCCAGGGATCGATTTCATGAACTCCGGGTGCCGAGTCCGAAGACTCACCCAGTCCAATCCATCTGTCCGGTTGTTTAACAACCCTCCCACTACGACGGCGTTCCGGTGTATTAACAGTGACAATATTAGGTGCAGGTTCTAGTGGTGCATCTATACTCGTTTCGGCTGTATCCAGGTCTTCCTCGTTACCTCTCAACTCATCAAGCATTATGTCACTTTTGGGCTTGTGGTCCATGACATAGTCTTCCTCTAAGAACCGAGCGTTAGTACTAATAACGATCTTCTGGTCCGTAGGACTATAGAACATGCCACCCTTAGTTCCTTTCGGGTATCCTACAAACAACCGTATTTCTGTTCTAGGTTCTAACTTATCGGCGCCTTGTCGCAACACATGTGCTGGACATCCCCAGATTCGAATGTGTTTCAAGTTAGGCTTACGCCCACTCCACAATTCCATGGGTGTAGTTGGTACCGTTTTGGTCGGAACCCTGTTCAGAATATACGCCGCTGTTTCCAAGGCAAATCCCCAGAACATAATAGGTAATTCCGAGTAACTCATCATCGATCGCACCATCTCCATAAGAGTCCTATTCCTTCTTTCTGACACACCATTCTGCTGAGGAGTATATGGTGAGGTCAGCTGGGATTCAATCCCATTCTCTGCCAAGTATGCCTTGAATTCTCCAGACAGGTACTCGCCTCCGCGATCAGATCGCAGGCATTTTATGGATTTACCACGAAGGTTCTCCACAAGAGCCTTGAATTCCTTGAACTTGTCAAAAGAATCACTCTTGTGGCGCATCAGGTAAACATATCCATACCTTGAGTAATCATCAGTAAAGGTGATGAAATACTCGTACCCTCCCCTTGCCTGAGTAGACATAGGTTCGCATACATCAGAGTGAATCAAATCCAATACTTGTTCAGCTCTACGTCCTTTACCAGAAAAAGAACGCTTGGTCATTTTACCCTCCAAACAGGATTCGCAGGTTGGAAGGTCCTCTCCTTCTATGCCGCTAATGAGACCATCAGCTTTCAACCTTTGAATTCTATTCGAATTAATATGACCTAGCCGCAGATGCCACAAGTATAATTGATTCATTTTAGAAGGTTCCTTTCTCTTATTGGTGTTCGTAGATGTGTTATTACTCTCGGTTAGTTGCACCGTGTTAGACTCAGGATTTAGAATATACAAATCGTCTACCAATGTACCAGAACAGACAATCTCACTATTTCTTCTTATGACCACAGAGTGATCAAAAGAAACAGAATATCCATTCAGAATTAACTTAGAAACTGAAATCAAATTATTTCTAAAATTCGGTACATAAAGACAATTTCGTAAAACTAAAACCCTATCATTACTAAAGCGTAAATGAACGTCTCCCACTGCAACAGCCGCCACCTTCGCGGCATTGCCCATGTAGACTACGATCTCTCCCTCTCTAAGTCTCCGGGTTTCCTGGAACCCCTGCAATGAATTGCAGACATGGTCAGTGGCACCCGTATCTACACACCAGGTACTGGTAGATATCACCGCTGACAATGTTTCAGTGACTAAGGAAAATTTCGTACCTTTGATGAGAGGACAATCAGACCTCCAGTGTCCAAACTGCTTGCATCGAAAACACTTGCCAAAAGGCTTGCCTCTCCCAGTCCGTGACTTTAAGCCACTGGGTTTCTTTGCACGCTTTTCCTTTAGCCTTGCCACAAGAGCTTGTGATTCCCTTAACTTACGCACAAAATCCGTTCTCGCCGATTCCTTTTTAAGGGACTCATTGAGAGAGGATTCTGCGAGTATGTTAATCACCTCTTGTCCGGCTTCCACGCTATGTATCAACATCGTCCTGAGGTCATTTCGAATGTCCTCATCAGTTGGGACAACAGTGGATTCGGAAAGCTCAACAGTCTGAACAATGTCCAGATTTCGTTCCCAATCATCACCATATGGAACCGGTGAGTTTTCATCCTTAAGTATATCACAAAGTGGGGTTACAGTCATTCTTAACCTATAAGCACATAAAACAGACAAACAATTTAATATCCGATATTATCTCCCTCAAATAATATCATTAAATCACTAATCACATCTAAAATCCCATCAGGTAAGGCAAGCCACGTGGTGTGGACGTTTACCCACCCAAACGACTTAGCAATTAGATTTTCTTTGGTCATACATCACTTATAGCGGAACCTCGTGGGGAGGAATACTATAATGCGTATCTAAGTGTAAACCATTACTCAGCACCAAAGTAAATTACTTGGAATTGCTACGTCACCGCAAGCCACGTGGTGTGGACGTTTACGATAACTTCACAACTCTTTATAATTACTTACAACTGTCTACATCAATTAATCCAAAGTCCGTCAGCATAGCAAGCCACGTGGTGTGGACGTTTACTACACTAAGAGACTTTTATAATTGACTCCCAATTACTTGATCCATTTAATCTTGTAAATCAAGACGTGGAGAATCATAAGTGAAACTCGAAGTTTCTAATCAGTGATTCACCATGCAAACAACCCTATCTCTCATAAATGAGGGAGCTGAGCAGACGAACGACCCATCTATCAAAGAATGGCACGAAAGTCTCTAATTTGTGTCCTCTACATGACCAAGTGGCTCTGGCTCCATTCCACTACCCGGGGTGAGAATGAGTCGACTTGAAATCAGCTTTGGAAAGACAAATTAGGCATTGTTTGATGAACTTAATCAATGTTTCTCGTAAGAGGAATTACAAGAACTCTCCTCCAATGACTTATCTATATAAACTTCAAAAGTTTATAAAAGTCACCAAGAAAGCAGTAATGGAGACCGTGGGTATGTTTCCATACCCTCTCCCACTTAGCTTTTTACAATAAAGGGATACGCTATCTAGTGCATAAAATAACACATATAGCATGCATACATGTAATAAAGCACATAGTATTATCACATAGTCAAAATAATACTAGAATATTATTTTCCGACTATTATGGCTTTATCACATCCCCGTAAGCATCTTCTAGTTTTCAGTCTTCGTTTCTTGAATGCTCCATGTGACGAGAATATTAATTTCCAATATTTAAATCTATTTATTCTCAATTAATTCAAGAGTTACTTAATTCGAAAATTAAGTCAATTGAATACATCGAAAATAAAATTAAATATTATTAATATTTTTATTTATTTTATTTTTCTTTTTCCACTTCATTAAATCTCTAGAATAATCTATCCAAGATACTCTTGGAATATTCTAGATGATATCCATAATGAAATAAAGAAATAAAATAATTGGGACTATTATACTTTTCCAATTTTATTCTATTCCTAATCCATGAATATTCCAATAAGTAGGAATAATCAAATAGGAAATAACGAATTAAATAGGAAAGTATATTTCCGGTAGGAGTAGCCAGGGTTGGGAGACCCCAACCCACCCCCACCTCGTCCGACCGCCGCCTAGGGCACGCCGCCGCCGCCCAGCCCACGCGCCACCACCACTGGTGGCCGGCGTGGCCGGAACTCCCACGGTCAGCCCGCCTAGGGTCGATCGACCCGGGCATCCATGGGATCGATCCGGTCGATCCCAAACCCTCGTCCCTCTCGTCACTTCGTCTTCTCCGGTGGTCTTCGATTTGTCGATCCAATCGCAAAATAAATTTACAAAAATCTAAATTACAATTCCGGTATCGATTATATACATGAAATCGACCCTATACACTTTCCGGAAAAACGATAAACATAATAATAAAACCTAAATTCGGTCAACCCCCGAATTTTTACTATTACAAGCATTCACCATCAAAAACGAATCTCGACATGTCCGAGAGTTTAATAAAACCAACAATCATGACAAAATAAATTAAACGAGTAATTAATCAAGCCATAATAGTCGAAACCCTGCAAGGTAGAACAATTTTATCGAAAATACCGCGAACGTAAACCATGCTCTGATACCAATTGTTGGAATTCGTTATCCCGGGTTATCAAAATTGCGGAACCGATAACCCGAACAAACCCTTCGCCGGAAGATTGGATCCCCGACTCATCCGCAGGAGTCCGACCTTTGGAGACTACGCGCCCGAAGACACGCAGCCCGCCCCCAGCCGATTTTCTCCCGCGAGTCGGATCCACGAACACGAACCACCTCACGAGCCGAGGCCCGACCGAACGCCCAGCGAAGCCCGAAGGCTGCGTGCGCCCAGCCGAGCCCCCGCGAGGGGCTCGCGATCGAGTGATCGATCGCACGCCGGCGATCGATCGGGGTGGGGCTGCCCAGCAGCCCCCGCGGCGGGTCCGGCGACCCGCCACCACCAGGAGGCCCTCGCCTTCACGGCGGGGTAGGGCACGGCACCAGCCCGTGCCCAGCGATCGATCCCCGTGGATCGATCGCACACCCTCGGCCCAGCCGAGGGTTCGCCCTCCATGCCCGCCGAAACCCTAGCGGGCGCACGCGGTGGTCCGGTGGCTACGCCACCACCACGCGTTCGTCCGACTATTCCGGGCTTCGATTTTGGATCTTGCGTTCTACGGTATTTCACGATAAATCCAAATCATACAATAAACAAGGGCGTTGAGAATTGTACCTACGATTCGTTGTTCGGAGAAACGAAATCGATGACCTCGTGATCTTCCCGCGTATTCCTTGCACTCCGTTCGAACGTCGAGTGGGCGACGAGCTATCGAACTTATGGATCCTCTTCACTCTCAGAACTTTATTGTTGGCGTAACGTAGGGTTGGTAAAAGTGAAGACCATGTAGTGCTTTTATAGGCTACGTAGGGGATCATAAGGAGATTAAATATTGGGCTTCAATATTGAAAATTAAATTGGGTCCAACCCAAATCCATTAATTCTTATCAATATTAATTTTATTTATTTTCCACTATATAAATAAAATTGCACTCCCAATATTAATCCATATTATATCAAATAATATTTCTCCAACTTAGTATTATTTATTCCGTGTATTTAAGATTTAAATATCCATGAATAAAATTTATTTATTGCTTAATAAATTTATTCATCTCTTATATCCGAGAATAGTACCACTCAACCTTATTTATTATGCGGAACAAATCCACTCGCGAGGTTTACATAATAAATCCTTATGAGCTCATCTCGGGGATATTATCAACCCTTCCGGGATACACTGTCCCTTCAAGAATTCACGGCATGCCATATATAAAATATAGTGACCCAACTAAACCGGTAATTAACCCAATAATTAAATCGGTTAATTCCTTTGGAAAATCAAAGTCACCAATATTAGATATACACACCCGCAATTATTTTAGGGATTAAGAATAAAATACTCCGAGACTTAAATCAATTATCACAGAGCAATCCTAATTGATAAGTCTCAAGCGATCCGCCCAATACACCAAGTGTACAAGTGTGATAAAATAATTAAGATAAATTATTTTCTCTCTCACACAACGACTATACCGATGGATTGGTCCGTGTCCATCTAGGTCGTGAGCAACTGTTTGATTAAATACGAGCAACCGATAGTATGATCTTCTGTGCGCCCATGCACACCATACTAACTAGAACGTATAAAATCCAGGACTATAATTTGCATATATTTAATTAACAATAATTAAAAGCAAATGAATGTCTGTAATAAATAGGTAAATGAAAGTGCAAACAGAGTTCAGAATACTCAAATCTAGACATTAAGTATACTACTCCATCAAGTAACTTTTGGATTAATTGAAAATAAATAGATTTAAATATTAGAAATTAATATTCTCGTCACATGGAGCATTCAAGAACGAAGACTGAAGACTAGAAGATGCGTACGGAAATGGGATAAAGCCATGATAGTCGGAAAATAATTTTCTAGCATTATTTTGACTATGTGATACTATGTGCTTTATTGCTTGTATGCATGCTATATGTGTTTACTTTATGCACTAGATAGCGTATCCCTTTATTATAAAAAGCTAAGTGGGAGAGGGTATGGAAACATACCCACGTTCTCCATTGCTGCTCTCTTGGTGACTTTTATAAACTTTTGAAGTTTATATAGATAAGTCATTGGAGGAGAGTTCTTGTAATTCCTCTTACGAGAAACATTGATTAAGTTCATCAAACAATGCCTAATTTGTCTTTCCAAAGCTGATTTCAAGTCGACTCATTCTCACCCCGGGGAGTGGAATGGAGCCAGAGCCACTTGGTCATGTGGAGGACACAAATTAGAGACCTTCGTGCCATTCTTTGATAGATGGGTCGTTCGTCTGCTCAGCTCCCTCATTTATGAGAGATAGGGTTGTTCGCATGGTGAATCACTGGTTAGAAACTTCGAGTTTCACTTATGATTCTCCACGTCTTGATTTACAAGATTAAATGGATCAAGTAATTGGGAGTCAATTATAAAAGTCTCTTAGTGTAGTAAACGTCCACACCACGTGGCTTGCTATGCTGACGGACTTTGGATTAATTGATGTAGACAGTTGTAAGTAATTATGAAGAGTTGTGAAGTTATCGTAAACGTCCACACCACGTGGCTTGCGGTGATGTAGCAAATTCCAAATAATTTACTTTGGTACTGAGTAATAGTTTACACTTAGATACGCATTTTAGTATTCCTCCCCACGAGGTTCCGCTATAAGTGATGTATGACCAAAGAAAATCTAATTGCTAAGTCTTTTAGGTGGGTAAACGTCCACACCACGTGGCTTGCCTTACCTGATGGGATTTTAGATGTGATTAGTAATTTAATGATGTTATTCCAGGGAAATAATGTCGGATATTAAATTAATTGTTTGTTTAAATGTGCTTATAGGTTTAGAGATTTGCTATGAATCCACTTTCGTTGATACTTGAGGAATTTAACGCATTGGTTCCATACTGTGATGAATGGAAAGAAGAGTTAGACATTACTCAGACTGTAAAGGAGTACAAAAACGTACTCAGTGAAACTTGTCCTCCTGAACTCACCATTAACTCAACTGAAGAGGAGATTTTTGACTTTGAAAGGTGGGGTAGTGCTCGTGCATTAGCCGCTAATCATGATGTCATGCTTAAACTCAAGTTGTTGTTTGGACATGATGAGGAGGCTAGAAAAGAGGCGATGAGGATACTCATAAAGATCTGTTACTTCGATGAAACACTTGATCATGTTTTCGAGATGATGGATCTTTTAGACGAGTTGAAACAATCGCAAGCTCTTATAGCCAAAGCCAAAGGTTTCGGACCTAAAGGCAAGGGAAAGGAGAAGAAGACAAGGGGGTCCAATGGTCCTAAGGGACTTGGACCAAAGGGTGGGATAAAGAAACCTTCTGGCAAATATCCCCAAAGGAAGCAGTCTGAGTACTGGGAGTCTACATCTTATCCTCTCAAAAGGTACGAATTTTTCTTTAGTCGTAAAACATAGTCAGCGGTATTATCTACCAAGAATTCTGGTGTGTAGATATGGAACCACTGACGGTATGTGCATTCTAAATGCAGGGGTTCCAGAAAACCCGGCGACTTAGAAAAGAAGAGTTCGAGTCCACATGGGCAAAGCTGTTGAGGAAGCAGCGGTTGCAGTGGAAGACGTTTATCTATTTTAGATAGTTATAGGATTTCATTTCAAGTTTATTGCCTTATGTACCTCTTATTTTTGAAAGAACTTCTGTTCTGGTTTTCTATGATTAATGGATATTTTATTTCTTTAATCATTTAATGGTTTGGATAAGAAATAATGGTGATATCTATTTTGGTACATTAGATAGCAATATATGAATCCTTAGTCTACCACGATGCAACAAACCGATATGTATAAACTTGTTTTACTTATTAGATGTATTTCTTTATCAATCATTATACTTGTGAATTCTTGAACTTAGTAGTATTTATTCAAAAGGGATTCAGAAGGTCGAAATTGATTTGATCAATTAAAGTTGGAGGAATGGACCTCCCGACCTAAGAATCAATCTTGAAAGATAAATACAACTTAGTTAACCTTTCTGGATAAAGGATGGAATTCGGACAAGTGTTGAGAATGATTTATGATTTATGCGGTGACATGTGTAATTAGAGAGATACGAGTCGTTCTTTCAAGAATACTCGAAGATGGATTAGAATACTTGATGTGCCATAAAAGCAGAGTGTTTTAACGCAAAGCCATTATGGGGATCCTCCCAAGTATATCCATTGGAAGCCTGCGACTTGTTCGCAGAGGCTATCACCTATCTAAATAACACATAGCATAAATCAAAGATTGAGATTAAGTCTCAAATGACTACACCATACACTGGTGTGTGGACATGGTGTGTCAAGTATAAGAAATGGAACTCTAATAGTAAAAGGACAAGTTTATTTGGAACCACCTATGTTCTATGGAAATTTCTGGATACAACAGCACATTCCATATGGTTGTAGAATATCCTAGAAGAACAAGAAAATGTATGTTCAATAGTACTACGAACCAGAAGGGTGTTCTCGCCCGGTTCTTAGAAGAAGACTATTAGATGAACTACAATGCCCTAACTGACAAAGTGCTTTAAAATGAGAAAAAGAGAAGACTAGAACCAGCCTGACCGAGTAGTAGTACATCACTAACTGCACCTAATGTTATTACTGTTATACACCGGAACGCCATTGCAGTGGGAGGTTGTTAAGCAACCAGAGATGTTCATAAGACTGGAGGAGTTTTGAACTCTGGGTCTAGTAGACATGAAATCAATCCCTAGTTCTGCATAGGAATTTGCAAATTGATGAGATAATCCATTCTATGGATTCATCAAAAGGCAAGGAGAGGTGTGTTAGAGACGTAATGGAAACAAAGTGGTGTTTCTCGGAATTTTGTGTAGATAACGCTTCATCGCTGGCAACAATGTAAAAGTGTTATCAGACATAAAATAGAGGTCATCTGAATAAATCGAGATATAAGATTAAGATAAAGTTGGATCATGTTCTTAGAAATCTTTCGATCTCTAGATAAGAACATTTGTACTTCTCTTAAGATATCTTATACGATTATGGTTTGTTTTAAACATGCACAATTCTGAGAAAGGTTATTACCTTTCGGGAACAGAGTACATCTATCTAAAGTATGTGTTTCTAACGCATAAAGAAGATAGATACAGACAAAGCAGTTTCCTGCACTTCGAGTGTAGAGAGCTTTGTAGATGCAATGTTGAAAAACAAGAACCTGATATCAACTATGCGGTTAGCGTAGTGGGAGGATATCAAAGTGATCTGGATAAGAAATATTCGAATGCTGTAAAAGTGCTTGGAAGTACTGGATTACTGAGCAAGACGAAATCTTCTTAGATCACAATTTCTCAGATCCAAAAATCAGAGAAGGACCAGTGTAAGTCGATATCAGGCTATGTGTTCACTTCAAGAAGAGGTGGAACCTAAGGGTGAAAGAGTGATAAGCATGATGCTTATCGGACTCTATCATAAACCAAATAGCAGCCTCAGAGGCAGCGGAAGTTTTGGTTGGGTTCCGGAATGACCTCTGAACTTGGATATGATTCTTGGTTCACCAAAGGCTATGTATGTAGTGGTGCATGGAGAACTGGAAGAATTCATAAGTTCAAAAGGGGTGATGATAACACATAGAGCAAGTACCACCTGATTCGAGTCATCGTCTAGGGAGACGACGTAGTAGTCACCAAGATAACTTCAGAGCGGCAACCTAGATTGCTCATTCACATAATACTTCTGGGAAGTGTAACTTAAGCACGTGATGAGTATGGGAGTCGGGAGTTTGGAAGAAATGACTAGACCTTAGTACAAGTGGGAGATTGTTGGAGTTGTGTACTTAATGTCTAGATTTAAGTATCGGTAAACTCCCGATCATAGCATTTTACCTATTTAATTAATAAACAATTATTTGCATTAATTATTTATGCAAAATATAGTCCTGGATTTTATACGTTGTAGTTAGTATGGTGTGCATGGGCGCACAGAAGATCATACTATCGGTTACTCGTATTTAATCGAACAGTTGCTCACGACCTAGATGGACACGGACCAATCCATTGGTATAGTCGTTGTGTGAGAGAGAAAATAATTTATCTTAATTATTTTATCACACTTGTACACTTGGTGTATTGGGCGGATCGCTTGAGATTCATCGATTAGGATTGCCTTGGATAATCGATTTAAATCTCAGAGTATTTTATTCTTAATCCCCGATACTATTGCGGGTGTGTATATTTAATATAAGTGACTTTGATTTTCCAAAGGAACTGACCGGTTTAATTACTGGGTCAATTACCGGTTAAGTTGGGTCACTATATTTTATATATGACATGCCGTGAATACTTGACGGGAAAGTGTATCCCGTAAGGGTTGATAATATCCCCGAGATGAGTTCATAAGGAATTATTATGTAAACCCTGCAGGTGGATTTAATCCGCATAATAATTAAAGTTGAACGGTACTATTCTCGGATATAAGAAATGAATAATATTTATTGAGCAATAAATAAATTTATTCATGGATATTTAAATCTTAAATACACGGAATATATAATACTACCGGAGAAATATTATTTGATATAATATGGAATAATATTGGGAGTGCAATTTTATTTATATAGTGGAAAATAAATAAAATTAATATTTATAAGAATTAATAGATTTGGGTTGGACCCAATTTAATTTTCAATATTAGAAGCCCAATATTTATTCTCCTTATGATCCCCTACGTAGCCTATATAAGCACTACATGGTCTTCACTTTTTCATAACTTAACCTAAGATACGCCAATCATAAAGTCTTGAAGAGTGAAGGAGATCCATAGGAGTTCGATAGATCGTCGCCCACACGACGTTCGAACGAGGTGCAAGGAATACGTGGGAAGATCGCAAGGTCATCAACGCATTAATTCGTTTCTCCGTACAACGAATCGAAGGTAGTAAATCATAAACCCTCTTTTATGATTTTATGTGATTATTTGTAGTATATACATGAACACACGATCCGGGTAAACGTACGAACTTCGGGGACGGGGATTCGAGATCCCCGGCGAAGATCGAAAGGGGGCGGCCGAAACCTAGGGTTTCGACCGCCGGTAACCGCGCCAAGGAGAAGCCCCGGCTGGACGGCGGGGCACGCTATCGACCAAGGGTCGATCGCTGGGGAAGCCGCCGTGGGCTGGAGCCATGGCAGATGGTCTCCCCGACCTCCCTGGACGGCGGCGTGCGCGCGGGGAAGCTCCGGCCGAAGCCGGAGCGGGCGATCGACCGAAGTCGATCGCGGAGGGCAGCCGCGGGCTGGTGCCGCGGCTGGGGGCCCTCCACCCCGTGAGGTGGTGGCGGTGAGTCGCCGGACTCACCGCCGGCGGGTGCTGATCGGATCAGCCCCGCGGGGATGCCGTGCATCCCCGGCGATCGCCATGCACGGCGATCGCGAACCCTAGCGGGGTTCGGCTAGGGTTTCTAGCCGCGGGTTCATCCCGCGGCGGTGTTACTCTCGTCGAGCCCGGTTCGTTGGTGTTCGCGTTCGTGGATCCAACTCGCGGGAGAAAATCGGCTGGGGGCGGGCTGCGTGTCTTCAGGCGCGTAGTCTCCAAAGGTTGGACTCCTGCGGATGAGTCGGGGATCCAATCCTCCGGCGATCTAGGGTTTTCGGTCGGGTTATCGGTTCCGCAAAATTTTGATAGCCCGGGATATCGATTTCCAACAGGTAGGTCTGCCTCAGCGGGGTACTACTTGTTATCTTGGGATAAGTGGGAGTAAGGGTTAGACACTTACACGTGACTTTGGTTTTCTCATCGATAGATCCACTGCAGGCGTGGCTATCGAGACATGAGATGAGAATGGGATTCTCGTCGACCGAGAGTGACATTAGATGTCATTGACATGGGTATGTCTACCTATCTTGAAATACTTAAGTGCGGACTCAGTCGGCTTAAAGATTTGCATGATGAGGATCTTGGGATCGTTTTGGTCAAGGGAACATAGATATTGGATATCGACTGAACAAAATGGAACAAATAAGTAGTTTTGATAGACAACCTTATTTGTTTACCGCTTTGTGGATGTTTACATACTTTAGTTATCTTTCTTTTGTAGTTTATCATGTCAAATATCAACTCAATTCAAGTTTGGTTCAATTCTTGATTGTGAAAAATTGAACAACATAAATTTTCTTGATTGGCAACGTAATTTGAGGATGGTCCTCAAATACGAAGACAAGAAAAATGTGTTAGATAACCACATCCTATGATATCATTGAACAACTCAATAGCATGTTCGGGGAACATGCAATGATTGAGCGGTTCGGTGTCACCAGGGCCATCGCTTCAGCTAGGCTGGAGAAAGGGGAACCTAATGGACCACATGTGGATCAGAAGATTGGATTATTTGATTAAAATTGATCGCCTAGGTTTTTCCTAAGATGATGAGTTGGCAACCGATTTAATACTTCAATCCCATCATGATGTTTATGATGCCTTTAGGCTAAATTTTCCATATGAATGGTTTGAAGAAATCGCTACGTGAGATCCACGGTATGCTCAAGGTTGTAGAGCCGACGATTGAGAAGGATCCTAAGAGAGATATTCTTATGATAAGGGATGAGGTAATCAAAAGAGCATGGGCAAGAAGGATAATAGGGTTCCTAGGGAATCTGAATGCGTTTATTGCAAAGGTGTTGGACACTACTTGCAAATATGTAGAAATTCATATTTTGTTCAATTTCAAAACAAATGCCTAATTTGTCTTTCATATGATGGATTCTAAGTCATAAGTCCGAAGTGAAGATAACACATAGAGCGCTAGTACTACCTGATACGAATCATCGTCTAGGAAGACGACGCTGTAGTCACCAAGATAACTTCAGATACGGCAACCTAGATTGCTCATTCACATGGTACTTCTTCGAAGTACAAATTCAAAGCACGTGATGAGTATGGGAGTCGGGAGTTTGGAAGAAATGACTAGACCTTAGTATAAGTGGGAGATTGTTGGAGTTGTATACTTAATGTCTAGATTTAAGTATCGGAAACTCCCGGTCATAGCATTTAACCTAATTAAATAAACGATTGTTTGCTATTAATTATTTGATAATTAAATAAATGCAAATATAGTCCTGGATTATATACGTTGTAGTTAGTATGGTGTGCGACGTCACACGGAAGATCATACTATCGGTTACTCGTATATCAATCGAACAGTTGCTCACGACCTAGATGGACACAGACCAATCCATCGGTATAGTCGTTGTGTGAGAGAGAAAATAATTTGTCTTAATTATTTTATCACACTTGTACACTTGGTGTATTGGGCGGATCGTTGAGATTTATCGATTAGGATTGCCTGCGATAATCGATTTAAATCTCAGAGTGTTTTATTCTCAATCCCCGATACTATTATGGGTGTGTATATTTAATATACGTGACTTTGATTTTCCAAATGAATTGTCCGATAATAATATTCTATCAATTACCGGCAAAGTTGGGTCACGGTATTTTATATATGACATGCTATGAATACTTGACGGAAAAGTGTATCCCGGAAGGGGTGATAATATCCCCGAGATGAGTTCATAAGGAATTATTATGCAAACCTCATGAGTGGATTTGTTCCGCATAATAATTAAAGTTGAATGGTACTATTCTCGGATATAAGACATGAATATAATTTATTGAGCAATAAATAAATTTATTCATGGATATTTATATCTTAAATACACGGAATAAATAATACTACCGGAGAAATATTATTTGATATAATATGGTTTAATATTGGGAGTGCAATTAATTTATATAGTGGAAAATAAATTAATTAATATTGGTAAGGATTAATAGATTTGGGCTTGGGCTCAATTTAATCTCCAATATTGGGAGCCCAATATTCCACCTCCTTTAGATCCCCTACGTCGCCTATAAAAGCACTACATGGCCTTCATAAATCACAATCACAATTGCATACAAGAATATCATACTTGATATTGCTTGAGAATTGAAGGAGATCCATAGGAGTTCGATAGATCGTCACCCACACGACGTTCGAACGGAGTGCAAGGAATACCTAGGAAGATCCGAAGGTCTTCAACAACACACGTTTGATTTCGTTTCTCCGCACAAGGAATCGAGGTATAAAATCATAAACACCCTCTATGATTTTATGTGAATTAATCGTGATATATACATGAACGCACGATCCGGGAAAACGTACGAACCTCGCGGACGGGGATTCGAGATCCCCGGCGAGGATCGAGAGAAACCCTCGACGTGCGTCGAGGGTGGCGGTCGAACCCTAGGGTTCCGACCGCCGGTGTGCCGCGCAAGGAAGCCCGGCTGGACGTCGAGCGTGCGATCGACCATGAGGATCGATCGGTTGGGATGCCACGGGCTGGTGCCGTGGAGGATCCCCGCCGCCTCACGGGCGGCGTGCGTGAGAAGGCGCCCCGGCTGGGCCGGGGCGGGCGATCGACCAAGCGATCGATCGCCGGGGGCGAGCCGCGGCTGGAGCCGCGGTGGTCAGCTGGGCTGACCGCCCCTTCCGGGGGCGATGGCGGTGAATTCGCCGGACTCACCGCCACCCGGGGGCTGCCGGAGCAGCCCCATGCGATCGCCATGCACGGCGATCGCGAACCCCAGTCGCGATGGGGTTCGGCTAGGGTTTAGCCGCGGGTTTATCCCGCGGCGATGCTCTTGTCGAGCCCGGCTTCGCATGGTGTTCGTGATCGTGTTCTCCGGCGATGGGATTTCGGTCGGATTATCGTTCCGAAATTTTTTGATAGTCCGGGATATCGATTTCCAACACGAAATACTAAGGATTATGTCTTGAGATACGGAGCAGACAATCTGATTCCTTTGGGTTACACAGATTCGGATTTCCAAGCTGATAAGGACCGGCGTAAGTCGACATCAGGCTATGTGTACACTTTGGGAGGTGGAGCCGTATCATGGAAGAGTGTTAAGCAAGGATGCATTTCGGACTCTACCATAGAAGATGAATATGTTGCAGCCTCACAGGCAGCGAAAGAGTCAGTGTGGCTTCTTAATTTCCTCCGGGACTTAGATGTGATTCCGAGTTTGCCTAGAGCTATGACAATTTATTGTGATAATAGCGGTGCAGTGGCAAACAGTAAGGAACCACGGTCCCATAGTGCTACGAAACAAATAGAGCGCAAGTACCACCTGATTCGAGACATCGTCAAGAGAGGAGACGCTGTAGTCACCAAGATAGCTTCAGAGGACAACCTAGCGGACCCTTTCACAAAGATACTTTCTAAGGAAGTATATTTCAAGCACGTGAAGGGTTTGGGAGTCAGAAGTTTGGAGGATAAGACTAGACCTTAGTATAAGTGGGAGATTGCTGGAGTAATATACTTAATGTCTAGATTTAAGTTATCTGAACTCCTTGTACACTGTCATTTACCTATTAATAATAGACATTCATTTGCTTTTAATTATTGTTAATTAAATATATGCAAATTATAGTCATGGAATTTATACGTTATAGTTAGTATGGTGTGCGACGTCACACGGAAGATCATACTATCGGTTACTCGTATATATTCGAACAGTTGCTCACGACCTAGATGGACACGGACCAATCCATCGGTATAGTCGTTGTATGAGAGAGAAAATAATTTATCTTAATTATTTTATCATACTTGTACACTTGGTGTATTGAGCGGATCGTTGAGATTTATCGATTAGGATTGCCTGCGATAATCGATTTAAATCTCAGTGTATTTTATTCTTAATCCCCCGATACTATTACGGGTGTGTATATTTAATATACGTGACTTTGATTTTCCAAAGGAATTGACCGATTATAATAATCCATCAATTACCGGTAAAGTTGGGTCACGGTATTTTATATATGACATGCTGTGAATACTTGACGGGAAAGTGTATCCCGGAAGGGTTGATAATATCCCCGAGATGAGCTCATAAGGATTTATTATGTAAACCTCGCGAGTGGATTTGTTCCCGCATAATAATAAAGTTGAGTGGTACTATTCTCGGAAATAAGAGATGAATATAAATTTATTAAGCAATAAATAAATTTTATTCATGGATATTTTTATCTTAAATACACGGAATAAATAATACTACCGGAGAAATATTATTTGATATAATATGGGTAAATATTGGGAGTGCAATTATATTTATATAGTGGAAAATAAATATAATTAATATTGGTAAGGATTAATAGATTTGGGCTTGGGCTCAATTTAATCTCCAATATTGGAAGCCCAATATTCCACCTCCTTTAGATCCCCTACGTAGCCTATAAAAGCACTACATGGCCTTCATAAATCATAAGACAAGAATATCAATACTTGATAGTTCTAGAGAGTTGAAGGAGATCCATAGGAGTTCGATAGATCTGTTGGGATATGTCATTCGATCCTACGTGTGCAATCGATAAAGTCATAAGGTCGTCTATGGATGTTAAATGATTATTCGATAATATTCATTTTTGGGAACAATATAATATTGATCGATAATCATACCTACAGGGTCACACACGGACTTGATGATGTACTATGTAGCTTGTTAATTATATTGATTTAGAATCAATATTTACGTGGATTAATACATGCATGGGATGCATAGCTTGCATGAAATGCATGTCACATAGTGTGACATGGCATGCCACACAAGCAAGTGGGACCACATATCATGATTTGGCATGATTATGTGGAGGTGTCTTTTCATCTCCCCATTAACCACCATTACTTGTGCATTATGATGCACATAATGGGGGGTTACATGGAGTGGTAAATGGACATGAATATAGACATGAAAATCTGATTTTCATGTCACTTTATGCTTACCCACGAAATTCACACCAAAAAGGCGAGAATAGAGAGTGTTCTTGGAGAACCACTTCAAGCAAGCAAGGTGTTCATCATCCGGGTTCGTGTGCAACACGTAGAGGCCAGGCCAATTATGCGGCTTCAACATCCGGACGATCTAAAGGAGTGACGAGGTCATTCACAAGGAGAGCTTCGAGAGGCTGATCCATTTGAGGTGGTTCAATCGACTCAACACCACCTCAACGACATCAACAAATCACTTCATCACCAAACGTAAGTAATCGTTGAACCTTATATATATATATATATTAGATGTGTATATATATGTTTATATGTGTTCTTATACACATTAAGTGTGCACTAAGATCATGGCATAGTAGATCTATTGCTTTACACGCTTCCGCACACACGGTACATCGATCGGATCGGTGTATCGTTACCATCAATTGGTATCAGAGCCTAGGGCTCGTGCACACTTTTGTGTTGGACACGAAGGTTTAATCAACATAATTGGATTATATGTTTTATTGTGATTATGTGATTAGATGTAAGGCCGGCCACCGTTAGTGGTCGGGTGGATGAAATCGTGTTTTTTACGTGTTGAATGGCCATAGTTTTGGAGGGCTGCGTCCCTTGGAATCTTTTGTAATAGATAGGTTTTTCTATTCAAAATGTATTGTTCAACATGTAAGCTATGGATTTATCCATGTATCGGAGTTGGATTTCGAAGCCCAAGCGAAAATGAGAAGAAACGAAGCAAAACGGAGCGAAACGAACGAAGTCGGGGCTGCTGGAGACAAACAGCGCCCGCTGTTGTAGCAACAGCGGTCGCTGTTAGGGGTTCAGCGGGCGCTGTTGTGGCAACAGCGACCGCTGTTCGTGCAAAACTCGGGTCCAGACATTCTGCCCTCTTTTGGTGCTTTCGGCGGGCGCTGAATGCAAAACGGCGACCGCTGTTTCATTTCAGCGGGCGCTGTTTGCATAACACCGACCGCTGTTCTGGATTTTTTGAGGGCAGATCTGAGAGGACCAAAGCAAAGGTCTATGCCTTGGAGGTAGGGGTCGTAAACCTGACCAGGTGCAGCCAAGTTCAGCCGGATCAAGTCGGGGTGATTTCAAGATGCTTCGATTGTTTTAATTTCGTTTTTCATTTGAGTGTTGTGAGGTTCTAGGGGCCTTTCAATACGTATTATGTGCTTTGCTAGATATTAGATGTTTTATGTTATAAATGTTCAACTTACATATAAACACCTATGCATGCAAGTTCTCAAAATAATGAGTATAATGTCTTGTCCAAAACATTCACACTCATGAAGCCCTCGATCATAAGTTGGTAGGTCCGCCTCAGCGGGGTACTACTTGTTATCTTGGGATAAGTGGGAGTAAATGTTAGACCTTTACACGTGAGTTTGGTTTTCTCATCGATAGATCCACTGCAGGCGTGGCTATCGAGACATGAGATGAGAATGGGATTCTCGTCGACCGAGAGTGACATTAGATGTCATTGACATGGGTATGTCTACCTATCTTTAAATACTTAAGTGCGGACTCAGTCGGCTTAAAGATTTGCATGATGAGGATCTCGGGATCGTTTTGTTCAAGGGAACATAGATATTGGATATCGATTGAACAAAATGGAACAAATAAGTAGTTTTGATAGACAACCTTATTTGTTTACCGCTTTGTGGATATTTACATACTTTAGTTATCTTTCTTTTGTAGTTTATCATGTCAAATATCAACTCAATTCAAGTTTGGTTCAATTCTTGATTGTGAAAAATTGAACAACATAAATTTTCTTGATTGACAACGTAATTTGAGGATGGTCCTCAAATACGAAGACAAGAAAAATGTGTTAGATAACCACATCCTATGATATCATTGAACAACTCAATAGCATGTTCGGGGAACATGCAATGATTGAGCGGTTCGGTGTGACCAGGGCCATCGCTTCAGCTAGGCTGGAGAAAGGGGAACATAAGGGACCACATGTGGATCAAATGATTGGATTATTTGATTAAAAGTGATCGCCTAGGTTTTTCCTAAGATGATGAGTTGGCAACCGATTTCATACTTCAATCCCATCATGATGTTTATGAAGCCTTTAGGCTAAATTTTCCATACGAATGGTTTGAAGAAATCGCTACGTGAGATCCACGGGATGCTCAAGGTTGTAGAGCCGACGATTGAGAAGGATCCTAAGAGGGATATTCTTATGATAAGGGATGAGGTAATCAAAAGAGCATGGGCAAGAAGGATATTGGGGTTCCTAGGGGATCTGAATGCGTTTATTGCAAAGGTGTTGGACACTACTTGCAAATATGTAGAAATTCATATTTTATTCAATTTCAAAACAAATGCCTAATTTGTCTTTCATATGATGGATTCTAAAGTTAGGATTATTTTCACCTCGGGGAGTGATTTAATCCAAAACACTTAGTTCATCAATGACACAAATTAGAGACTTTCGAGCCATGGGATGGCGTTAGTCGATTGTCTGGTTGGCTCCCTCATATTTTATGAGAGATAGGGCTTCAATTGCATGATAATATCGCTGGTTAGAAAAGTTCGACTTTTCACTTACGATTTATCACGTTTTGATATTGGGATAATTTTGAATGGGAAGTCGAATATAGATCAATTATTGGGAATAATTGAACTTGCCCAAAGTTCAAAGAAGATGTGAAGAACGGGGTTGCTTCATCTTCAGGTATTAATGTTATAGACATTAAACTTCACAAATTCTACTTCTTGGGTATTGGATGCCAAATGTAGTTCTCACATTTGTATGTGGAGGAACTACATAGAAGTATAAGTTTGGTGAATAGAGATGTCGATCTACGGGCGAGAAATGGAGCGAAGGTCGCTGCATTAGTCTTATGATCATATAATGTTGGTTTGCCTTAGGGCCTTGTTTTAGTATTATAACTATGTAATTTCGTACCTTCAATAAACAATGAATATTGGTTCAGTATTGGATACTGATGAATTAGTTTTTCACTAATTAAATAGTTTGATAACTATTTTAATTGTGAACTATTCTTTGTTTTGGTATGATTATTACATTATTTATGTATACTTTAAACTCAACAAATCATATATAACATTAACACCAAAGTCCGAATCGAATAAGTCTCAATGAGACATAACTGTAACATTGTTGATTAGATCAAAATCTAAACATGTAACGAATCTTCTTTTAGAAGGCATTCTAGAATCATTTGACTTGGAGTCATTTGATACATGTGAATGATGTTTGATGGACAAAATAACAATGTCATCTTTCTTGGAGAACATGTAAGTGATTAATTAGGGATGATCCATACTGATGTATGTGGAACCTATCAGTTCACAAGCACATGAAGGTTATGTTTCAGAAAAGAGAAAACAAACTATATTAGATATAGTTCGACCATTCGATGAGAGGTCTAAATGAACTACTGGTCTCTTTTGGAAACACACAATTCTTGACTTCAACTTATACACTGAATAGGACGCTGTCAAAAGCTGTTGATAAGACACCATACTAGGTATGGAAAGGGAGGGTCCCTAAATTGGTTTCATCAAAATTTGAGGTTCTAAAAGCTTCTCTGACGAGATTTATCTCTATAGAGCTTGAACTCAAATGGGATAAAAGTTTCTTTGTTGGTTATCCATAAGAAACTCGAGGGTACATCTTCTACGATCTATCTGAGAACAATAGTTTGTTGCTCGAGATAGTGATTTTCTTGAAAAGAGTTATCTTTACTAGAAATTCAGTGGGAGCTCGGTTGTCTTGAACGAGGTTCAAGTGAAACAACCAATGATGAATACTCAAGACTGGGTTGAGAGTATTCTTATGGTTTTGGAAGCCATACCAGCCCTCGTAGGTCCGAAAGGCATAAATCTATCTCTATTATTCAAATACTTAGATATTGTGACCAATGAGAGATATGAATTCATGCTTTTGGAAAGCGGTGAACCTTCGACCTAATTCCAAGCTATGACGAGTCCAGCTACTGAAAATTGGCATGGTGCCATGAAATCTGAGATGATATCAATATCTGATAATCAAGTTTGGAACTTGATATATTTGCATCACAGGGTTAGACCCAATGAATGCTAATAGATCTTTAAGATCTAAACAGACAGATGGAAAACCTAGGGTTTTCAAAGCAAGGTTGATGGTAAAAGTTTTATTCACGAGGTGGATTATGGAAAAACTTTCACCAGTTGCTTTGATTAAATCATTCAGATTATCTTAGCCATTGCTACTCATCTTGATAATGAGTTATGGTAATATTGGATGTTAAAACTAACTTCTTGAATTGGATTCTAGAAGAGAATGTGTTTTGACACAGCCAAATAGTTTTATCGATCCTAATAAGGCTGAGAAATTATGCAATCTTATAATTCCATTTATGGAATAAAGCAAAGCATATCGGAGTAGCAATCTTCAGTTCAATGAATCCATACTGGGTTTTGGATTTCAGAGGAACTCGGAAGAGTCTTGTTTTACAAGAAGAACAGTGGGAGTTACGTTGTATACATTGTGTTGTATGTCGATGGCATACTCCTTATTGGAAACAATATTTCTATGTTAGTTCTATTAAAGATGGCTTGGAAATTGTTTTTCAATAAAGGATCTTGGAGAAGCACAGTACATATTGGGCATCAAGATCTGTCGGAACAGATCGAAAAGGATGTTTGGGCTTAGTAAAGCGACCTATATTGATAAGGTGCTTGATAAGTTCAGAATGAAAGACGCCAGAAAGGGTCTCATTCCAATAACTAATGGCACATCTCTTAGCAAGATGAAATGTCCTACGGGACCTGATGAGCAAAAGAAGATGGAAAACATTCCTTATGCTTCGGCAATAGGATCTATAATGTACGCCATGATATGTACACGACCAGATGTATCGTATGCTTTGAGCATGACGAGTCGGTATCAAGGAAACCCAGGTGAGGTGCATTGGACTGCGCCCAAGAATATTCTAAAGTACCTGAGAAGGACTAAAGAATATTATCTTGTCTTTGGAGGACAAGATGAGTTGATATTAACAATATATTTGATGCATACTTCAAAACAAACTAAGATAATTTCCGATTTTAATCTGGTTATATCTTTTGTCTGGTTAGAGGTGAAATTTGCTGGAATAGTTCCATGCAATGCAATATAGTTGATTAAACTACAGAAGCTGAGCACAGTATTGCATTGGATGCAGTAATGTTGGCAATTAAGATTTGAAAGTTCTTGAATGAACTAGGTGGCGTAACTAGCTCAGCCCATCCGATAGTTCTCTATTTATAGTAGAGTTATCGCGCAAGCAAATGAGCTAGGAAGCACCAAAAGTCTAAAACTGGTGCTCAGGAAGTTCCACATTATCTGGGAGATAGCTTTGTGGAGACATCGAGATAATAAAGTTGCAACTTTTGGTAAGGTTGCAAACCCGCTTTCTAAACCTCTCCAGCAGTTTAAGCTTGAGGCTTTCACGACTGCAATAGAGATCAGACATCTTAGAGATGTGTTGTGATTTCTATTACTGTATTAGATACTTTTGGAGATTTGGTAAACATTCACTCATATGTATAATAAATACATATTTCTTCATATAAATATGGTTTAATTTATATGAATTGTCCAAATGATTAAGTGATATCAATTGGGTTATGAGGTCGACTTACTGCATAATGAAGTCCCAATGGTTGAACTGATATACTTGAATCATATAGTTGTTCCTGGTTCGTATAATCGAGTACGGACAAACCGATAATACTGTTGGAGTTGTGTACTTAATGTCTAGATTTAAGTATCGGTAAACTCCCGGTCATAGCATTTTACCTATTTAATTAATAAACAATTATTTGCATTAATGCAAAATATAGTCCTGGATTTTATACGTTGTAGTTAGTATGGTGTGCATGGGCGCACAGAAGATCATACTATCGGTTACTCGTATTTAATCGAACAGTTGCTCACGACCTAGATGGACACGGACCAATCCATCGGTATAGTCGTTGTGTGAGAGAGAAAATAATTTATCTTAATTATTTTATCACACTTGTACACTTGGTGTATTGGGCGGATCGCTTGAGATTTATGATGGAGTTATATTCTAAATGTCTAGTTTAGTGACAATATGGAACTCCTTATCTGTGTTTTACATTATCTATTAATCAAACAGTCTGCATTTTGTTCATATACACTCTATGCTATAGTCCTAGATATATACGTTGTAGACAGTATGGCGTGAGGAGACACGCGGAAGATCATACTGTCGGTTACTCGTATACTATCGAACAGTAGCTCACGACTTAGATGGACAGGGACAATCCATCGGTACGTCGTTGTGTGACTGGTAGATAGTCGGTCTTGACTATCATGTTACACTCGTACACTTGGTGTATTGAGCAGGACCACGGGAGGGCGTTCGATTTATACTGATCAACGTAATCGAACTAGACCTCAGATATTACGGATATGCGAATTCCTAATCCCTATATAATTATAGGTGCGTGTGTCCAATTCTCGGTTCTTTAATATGCCAATGAGTGAGACTAATTGATTAGTCAAGATACTCGGTAAATTGGGAATCGGAATTGTACCCACGGCATGCTATAGATTATAGACAGGAAACCGTGTCCCGTTTATCGGGTTGATGACGTCCCCGAGATGAGCTCATAAAGTTTATCATGTAAACCCTGCAGGTGGATTTGTTCCACATGATAATAAGGATGAGTGGTACTAGTCTCGGATAATAAGAAACGAATTAATTTAATTATCGGTAATTAAATAAATTCGTGGACGTTCGATATCTTAAACACGGGGAAAGTCGTATATATAATTTCGGCGGAATTATTATTGTTGAAATAATATTAAATAAATTTCGGGAATTCAATTATTATTATTTAGTGGAATTAATAATAATTAAAAATGTAATTAATTAAGGATTTCTTTTTAAGGACTCCGAGTTAATTAATATTGCATTTTAGCCTTGAATTTATTTACCTAAGAGGTCCCTAGTGTAGCTCTATTTAAACCCCCCCTTGCCCTCTCCTAAGACCTAACATTCGCCGCAACATTTATTTTTGCTGAGAAAAATAATTGCGTTAGCGCAAATATATTTTCTCTGTTAAAAATAAAAAGGCTAACGCAGATAAAAATTATTCTCACAGAATAGTTTATACGCTGGTCTTGGAAAGGAGAGTGCAGACAAGGAATTTCCAGCGGATCGTTGCCCACACAACGGCTGGAGTCGGGCAAAGTCATACACTAGAAGCGTCTAAGGTCTCAACAATCGACCGAGAGGTATGAGATCGAATTCTCTATTCCGCTATTTGATTCGATCTAATTTCTCGTTGATCATACATGAACGTAGATCGGGTTCCGGGGTTGTGGGTTGTATTCCTCGACTACTGGGGGTTCAAGGACCTCCGGATCGGTAGTCGGATGAGAAAAAACGACCCGGAAACGAGCCCGGAACAGCAACGTCAAGTTGCTGTTCGCGCACAAAACGGCGGTCGCCAGAGGGCAAACGGCGGTCGCCGTTTGCAGTTCCTCCTGCGACCGCTGGACTGAATTCGGCGGTCGCCGAAATGGTACAGTCCAGTCCCGTTTCGCGCGGTCGTCCTCCGGGGCGATGGCTGGGCGTGATTCGGGTCACGGGCTGTCACGTGAACGAAGTGACGGACGTGGAGGTCGACTGGGAGCGTTCGGATGTTCGAGCGATCGAACGAATGCCTCCCGGGTAGTCGATTTCCAACAATTGGTATCAGAGCCAGTTTATACGTTCTTTGTATTGTTTGCGAGTTTGTTTTGCAGGATAACCCGATTATTATGGTCATATGTTTATGTACTGTTTATTGTGGTTTGTTAAACTCTCGGGATTGTCGAGATTTTTGTTTTATACAACGTTGCCTGCTTGTAATAGTTAAAACGACGGGTTGAGTCGTTTAGGGTTTTCTATTTCGTTTTTCGTTTATCCGGGTGTATAGGATCGATCAAAATGTATAGGATCGATGCCGGAAGTAGTATATTTTACTTATGTAATGTTGCTGCTGCTTGGTGGATCGAGACGAGATCGAAGGACGGACGAACGAGGGTCGAGGAGTCGAACCCGAGGCTGCTGTGCACAAACGGCGCCCGCTGGAGGGCAAACGGCGGTCGCCGTTTGCAGCTCCTCCAGCGACCGCTGTTTCTCAAACGGCGGGCGCTGTTTGAGGTTTGGCAGCAGCGGCTCGGGGGTTCGACGGACATCACGGAACGCTCGTCTTTGCCCGGGATGATACTCAAGTGGGAGGGGTTCGTCTCTTGGTACTTAGACGAGTCGGTGATGGATCGAGACCTAGACGAGCAACGAGACGAAGATCCGAGAAGACGTGCATTGAAGAATTTTAAAGGCCATAATAATCGGGCCACGTTAAATGCTTTCTATGTGTTTACGTGCTTTATTATGCTTTAATTTCATATGCATGTGAATGTTATCCCTTTCGTAAAAACTAAGTGGGAGAGGGATTGGAAACAATCCCGCGGTCTCCATTCTCTGTTTTGATGGTGATGTGTGTCGCTTACGAGTTGGCTTTAGTGTCATCCTCCCTATCGGATAAAGTGGACACACGGATATCACTGGATCAAAATTCGAATTCAATTCCATTTATAGAATTGAGCACTTAAGTTTTTCAAAGCAAATGCCTAATCTGTCTTTCAAAGACTAAGTTCAACTCGACTCATTCTCACCTCGGGGAGTGGAATGGAGCCAAAGCGCTTGCTTATGTCGATGACACAGATTAGAGACATTCGAGTCATTCGATGACTAGATCGATTGTCTGGTTGGCTCCCTCACCTTGTGAGAGATAGGGCTCAATTGCATGATTGATCGCTGGTTAGAAACTTCGAGTTTCACTTACGAGATATCAAGCTTTGATTAACGAAATTGTGAAATTTATTAAATGGAATTCAATTAACAAAGTTGTTTGTTTAGTAAACGTCCACACTATCGTGGCTTACTAGACGGAAACGGAACTTTGGGTTAATTGAGGCTCGACAGTTATAGGAAATCGTAAAGGGACCGCATGTCAACGTAAACGTCCACACTATCGTGGCTTGCGGTGGATATGTAGTTCCCGAGCGGTTAACTTAGTACTGAGAAATGGTACACACTTAGGTACGCTTTACAGTATCCTCCCCATCGGAGTCACTGCTGTAATGATGTACGACCGAAGTAAAAGTCCAGTTATAAAATCGTTTGGACTAGTATACGTCCACATGAACGTGGCATGCTAGTCTGATGGGATTTTAAGATTGATTGGTAAATTTAATGATATTAATAAAGTGAGTTGATATCGAATTAAATTTGACGGTTTGATTTGTCTCTTTTATAGATATGGCACTCAACCCACTATCTGTGATACTAAAAGAAAACAAACTCACTGGTCCAAACTATATTGATTGGAAGCGAAACTTGGACATTGTCCTAACTGCTGAGGAGTACAAGTATGTACTCCAGGTCGACTGTCCTGATGCACCTAATGAGAACTCTACTCCTGAGGAAAAGGAAGCTCATCGGAAGTGGGTCAAGGCTGATCAGATGGCGCGGTGCTACATTTTGGCTTCTATGTCAAATGTGCTGCAACATCAGCATGAAGCCATGGCCACTGCCTATGATATGATGCTTAACCTCAAGGATATGTTTGGTAATCAGGACAGGGCAGCCAGGCAAGATGCTATGAGGCAGCTCATGACGGCCACCATGTCCGAGGGAACGCCCGTGAGGGATCACGTTCTTAGGATGATGGGCTATCTGAATGAGTTAGAGATTATGGGAGGGATGATCGATGGGGAAACCCAGATCGACATAGTACTACAATCTCTGCCTAGGAGTTTTGAGCAGTTCCGCCTGAACTATAACATGAACAAGAGGTTATATACGTTGGCGGAGCTCCTGACTGAACTCCAGGCGGCAGAGGGAATCTTTAAGGGCTCTCAAGCACTTGTGGCTGTGAAATCGACTCTTCCTCGCCCTTCGGGGATTAAGAAGAAGAAGAAGCAAGGACGGAAACCCAGTGGACCCAGAAATGGTGGACCACAGAATGGAGTGAACAGGCCTAGGGGCAAATGTTTCCGTTGCAAGCAGTCTGGGCATTGGAAGTCTAATTGTCCTCTCAGACAAGGAGGTATGAACTTTTCCTTAGTCACTGAAACATGTTTAGCGGTGTTATCCACCGGTACCTGGTGTGTGGATACGGGAGCCACTGATCATGTCTGCAATTCTTTGCAGGGGTTCCAGGAAACCCGGCGGCTTAGAGAGGGAGAGATCACCATCTACATGGGCAACGCTACGAAAGTGGCGGCGGTTGCAGTGGGAGATGTTTATTTATCTTTTAATAATAAAGTTTTGGTATTGAATAATTGCCTTTATGTACCAAATTTTAGAAAGAACCTTGTTTCGGTTTCTAAGTTGGTTTTGAATGGATATTCTGTTTCTTTTGATAACTCTGTTATTGTCAAGAAGAATGGTGATTTTATCTGTTCGGGTGCATTGATAGGCAACTTATATATACTAAATCCTAATTATTCCACGATGCAACGAGTAGAGTCGTTTAATACATCTAGTACCAATAAGAGAAAGGAGCCTTCTAGAATGAATCAAAAGTACTTATGGCATCTTAGGCTAGGTCATATTAACT
The DNA here is from genome assembly GCA_954870475.1 of Euphrasia confusa. NCBI lineage: Eukaryota > Viridiplantae > Streptophyta > Magnoliopsida > Lamiales > Orobanchaceae > Euphrasia > Euphrasia confusa. The sequence continues at coordinate 38,717,799 of OX940962.1, forward strand.
TGAGCAGGATTCAAAGATTGATAACTGATGGAATACTCAGTGATGTGAAAGATGAGGACTTTCCAATCTGCGAATCATGCTTGGAAGGAAAAATGACCAAGCGATCCTTTAGTGATAAGGGGTATAGATCCAAGGAAGTACTGGAATTGATTCACTCTGATTTGTGCGGGCCTTTATCTGTCCAAGCGAGAGGAGGTTACGAATATTTTGTAACCTTCACTGATGATTACTCAAGGTATGGTTTTATATACCTGATGCGCCGCAAGAGCGAGTGCTTTGACAAGTTCAAGGAGTACAAAGCTCTTGTGGAGAACCTTCATGGTAAAACCATAAAGACTCTACGATCTGATCGTGGAGGAGAGTACCTCTCGGGAGAGTTTAAGGCGTACTTATCGGAGAATGGGATTGACTCCCAGATGACTGCACCATACACGCCCCAGCAGAATGGTGTAGCAGAAAGAAGGAATAGGACTCTTATGGAAATGGTAAGATCTATGATGAGTTATTCAGACCTACCAGTTTCGTTCTGGGGATATGCCTTGGAAACAGCGGCGTATATCCTGAACTTAGTTCCTTCTAAATCAGTCCCTAAGACGCCCTCGGAATTGTGGACCGGGCGTAAGCCAAACTTAAGACACATTCGGATCTGGGGTTGTCCAGCACATGTGCTGAAGCATGGGGCTGATAAATTGGAATCTCGTTCAGATATTCGGTTGTTTATAGGATATCCTAGAGGAACGAAAGGTGGTCTATTTTATAGTCCTAAGGACCAGAAGATCGTTGTTAGCACCAACGCTCGGTTCTTGGAAGAGGATTATATAATGGAACACAAGCCCAAGAGTAAGATAATACTTAACGAACTGAGAGGGGACGATCAAGGCTTAGATCCAACCCAACCGGGTGATACGCCACCACAGTCTGCACCTGTAGTTACTGAGGTTACACCGGAGCGTCGTCGTAGTGGGAGGGTTGTTCGACAACCCGATAGGTTCATGTTTATAGGTGAGTCTTCGGACTTGTTACCTGGAGAACATGAAGCCGATCCCTGGACCTACGACGAGGCGATTAAAGATCAAGATGCTCAGTCTTGGCAAAAGGCGATGAAATCTGAGATTGAATCTATGGATTCAAATCAGGTCTGGGATCTTGTAGCACCGCCCAAAGGTGTAAAAGCCATTGGTTGCAAGTGGGTGTACAAGAGGAAAAGAGGATCTGACGGGAAGGTTGAAACCTTCAAAGCTAGGCTTGTTGCGAAAGGGTATACTCAGAAAGAAGGGATCGATTATGAGGAAACCTTTTCGCCGGTAGCTATGCTAAAGTCGATCCGGATTCTTCTGTCTATAGCATCTCATATGGACTATGAAGTGTGGCAAATGGACGTCAAGACAGCATTCTTGAATGGGAATCTTGACGAGACCATTTATATGAGACAGCCAGAGGGTTTCATTGAGAAAGGCCAAGAGCATCTAGTGTGTAAGCTAAACCGATCCATTTATGGATTGAAGCAAGCTTCTAGATCTTGGAACATGCGGTTTGATGAGGTCATCCAGTCTTATGGATTCATTCAAAGCATGGACGAGTCGTGTGTATACCGGAGAAGTGACGGAAACAGTGTGGCGTTTCTCGTGCTTTATGTAGACGACATTCTTCTAATTGGCAACAATGTGAAGATGTTGTCGGACATAAAGGGATGGTTGTCCGAACAATTCGATATGAAAGACTTAGGACAAGTAGGGCATGTTCTTGGGATCAAGGTTATACGGGATCGCCGGAAAAGAACATTGAGCTTGTCTCAGGCTTCATATATTGATACGATTCTAGCTCGTTTCAACATGCAGAATTCCAAGAGAGGTTCTCAACCTTTCTGCCATGGAATTCATCTATCTAAAGACATGTGTCCCAAAACACAAAAGGAGATAGATTACATGAAGACAGTTCCTTATGCTTCGGCAGTAGGAAGTCTAATGTATGCTATGTTGTGCACGAGACCTGATATCTGCTATGCCGTGGGCATGGTAGCTAGATATCAGAGTAACCCTGGACAGGGTCACTGGACTGCTGTAAAGAACATACTTAAGTACCTGCGAAGGACTAGGAATTATGTTCTGAGTTTCAAAGCGTCTAAATTGATTCCTGTGGGTTACACAGACTCGGATTTCCAATCTGATAAGGATCAGCGAAAGTCTACATCAGGCTATGTGTTCACATTGGGAGGTGGAGCAGTTTCATGGAAGAGTGTTAAGCAGAAATGCATTTCGGACTCTACCATGGAAGCCGAATATGTAGCAGCCTCTGAGGCAGCTAAAGAATTGGTGTGGCTCCGGAACTTCCTTATGGACTTTGGATGTGGTTCCTAATTTGCCTAGAGCTATTACAATTTATTGTGACAATAGCGGTGCAGTGGCAAATGCGAAGGAACCACGAGCCGACAATGCGAGTAAACACATAGATCGCAAGTACCACCTGATTAGAGACATTGTCAAGAGAGGCGATGCGGTTGTCACCAAGATTGCATCAGCGGATAACCTAGCAGACCCCTTTACGAAGGCACTTCCAGCGGAAGCGTTCAAGAGACACGTGAAGGGGATGGGTATCGGATGTATGGGAGAAGGCAACTAGACTTTTAGTATAAGTGGGAGATTGATGGAGTTATATTCTAAATGTCTAGTTTAGTGACAATATGGAACTCCTTATCTGTGTTTTACATTATCTATTAATCAAACAGTCTGCATTTTGTTCATATACACTCTATGCTATAGTCCTAGATATATACGTTGTAGACAGTATGGCTTGAGAAGACACGCGGAAGATCATACTGTCGGTTACTCGTATACTATCGAACAGTAGCTCACGACTTAGATGGACAGGGACAATCCATCGGTACGTCGTTGTGTGACTGGTAGATAGTCGGTCTTGAATATCATGTTACACTCGTACACTTGGTGTATTGAGCAGGACCACGGGAGGGCGTTCGATTTATACTGATCAACGTAATCGAACTAGACCTCAGATATTACGGATATGCGAATTCCTAATCCCTATATAATTATAGGTGCGTGTGTCCAATTCTCGGTTCTTTAATATGCCAATGAGTGAGACTAATTGATTAGTCAAGATACTCGGTAAATTGGGAATCGGAATTGTACCCACGGCATGCTATAGATTATAGACAGGAAACCGTGTCCCGTTTATCGGGTTGATGACGTCCCCGAGATGAGCTCATAAAGTTTATCATGTAAACCCTGCAGGTGGATTTGTTCCACATGATAATAAGGATGAGTAGTACTAGTCTAGGATAATAAGAAACGAATTAATTTAATTATCGGTAATTAAATAAATTCGTGGACGTTCGATATCTTAAACACGGGGAAAGTCGTATATGTAATTTCGGCGGAATTATTATTGTTGAAATAATATTAAATAAATTTCGGGAATTCAATTATTATTATTTAGTGGAATTAATAATAATTAAAAATGTAATTAATTAAGGATTTCTTTTTAAGGACTCCGAGTTAATTAATATTGCATTTTAGCCTTGAATTTATTTACCTAAGAAGTCCCTAGTGTAGCTCTATTTAAACCCCCCCTTGCCCTCTCCTAAGACCTAACATTCTCCGCAACATTTATTTTTGCTGAGAAAAATAATTGCGTTAGCGCAAATATATTTTCTCTGTTAAAAATAAAAAGGCTAACGCAGATAAAAATTATTCTCACAGAATAGTTTATACGCTGGTCTTGGAAAGGAGAGTGCAGACAAGGAATTTCCAGCGGATCGTTGCCCACACAACGGCTGGAGTCGGGCAGAGTCATACACTAGAAGCGTCTAAGGTCTCAACAATCGACCGAGAGGTATGAGATCGAATTCTCTATTCCGCTATTTGATTCGATCTAATTTCTCGTTGATCATACATGAACGTAGATCGGGTTCCGGGGTTGTGGGTTGTATTCCTCGACTACTGGGGGTTCAAGGACCTCCGGATCGGTAGTCGGATGAGAAAAAACGACCCGGAAACGAGCCCGGAACAGCAACGTCAAGTTGCTGTTCGCGCACAAAACGGCGGTCGCCAGAGGGCAAACGGCGGTCGCCGTTTGCAGTTCCTCCAGCGACCGCTGGACTGAATTCGGCGGTCGCCGAAATGGTACAGTCCAGTCCCGTTTCGCGCGGTCGTCCTCCGGGGCGATGGCTGGGCGTGATTCGGGTCACGGGCTGTCACGTGAACGAAGTGACGGACGTGGAGGTCGACTGGGAGCGTTCGGATGTTCGAGCGATCGAACGAATGCCTCCCGGGTAGTCGATTTCCAACAATTTATTGATTAGGATTGCCTTGGATAATCAATTTAAATCTCGGAGTATTTTATTCTTAATCCCCGATGCTATTGCGGGTGTGTATATTTGATATAAGTGACTTTGATTTTCCAAAGGAATCGACCGGTTTAATTACTGGGTCAATTACCGGTTAAGTTGGGTCGCTATATTTTATATATGACATGCCGTGAATACATGACGGGAAAGTGTATCCCGGAAGGGTTGATAATATCCCCGAGATGAGTTCATAAGGAATTATTGTGTAAACCTCATGAGTGGATTCGTTCCGCACAATAATAAAGGTTGAACGGTACTAGTCTCGGATACAAGATATGAATATTATTTATTGAGCAATAAATAAATTTATTCATGGATATTTAAATCTTAAATACACGGAATAAATAATACTAATCGGAGAAATATTATTTGATATAATATGGATTAATATTGGGAGTGCAATTTTATTTATATAGTGGAAAATAATTAAAATTTAATATTGATAAGGATTAATGGATTTGGGTTGGACCCAATTTAATCTTCAATATTTAGAAGCCCAATATTTAATCTCCTTATGATCCCCTACGTAGCCTATATAAGCACTACATGGTCTTCACTTTTCACAACTTAACCCTAAGATACGCCAACCTTAAAGTCTTGAAGAGTGAAGGAGATCCATAGGAGTTCGATAGATCGTCGCCCACACGACGTTCGAACGAAGTGCTAGGAATACGTAGGAAGATCGCAAGGTCATCGTTTGGATTCGTTTCTCCGTACAACGAATCGAGGTAATATAATCGAGAACCCCCTCCATGATTATATGCTTGTTTAATTGTAATATGTACATGAACAAGACGATCCGGGAACGTCAAGACCGGGATACGGGGATCTCACGATCCCCGTCGGGATCGAACAAGAGGCGGCCGAACCCTAGGGTTCGACCGCCGGCGCGCGGGCGTGAGGGGAGCCCCGGCTGGACGCCGGGGCGAGCGATCGACGTGAAGTCGATCGCTGGGGGTTCGGCCGTGGGCTGGTGCCACGGCGGGGCGAACCCCCTGGCCTCCCTTCGCCGGTGATGCGCGCAAAGGAGGAAGGCCGCGGCTGGACGCCGCGGCTGGGGCGATCGAGCCCTCGCTCGATCGCCGGGGACCGTCGCGGCTTCGCGCCGCGACTGGTGGTCCCCCCTCCTGTAGGTGATGGCGGTGAGTCGCCGGACTCACCGCCCGGGGCTGCCGGAGCAGCCCAGCGATCGCCATGCACGGCGATCGCGAACCCCAACCGCGATGGGGTTCGGCTAGGGTTTAGCCGCGGGTTCATCCCGCGGCGATGCTCTCGTCGAGCCCGGTTCTTCGCGTGTGGTTCGCGTTCGTGGTTTCCGACTCGCGGGGGACTTCGGCTGGGGGCGGGCTGCGTGTCTTCGGGCGCATAGTCTCCAAAGGCCGGACTCCTGCGGATGGGTCGGTGTTCGTGTAATCTCCGGCGACGGGTTATTCGATCGGGTTATCGGTTCCGCAATTTTTTTGATAGCCCGGGACATCGAATCCCAGCAATTGGTATCAGAGCGTTTGGTTTCGTGTTCATGTATATGTTCGATTATTGTTCTACCTTGCAGGATTTCCGGCTATCATGGTTGAATTTAATTATTGCTTAATTAATTATCATGATTGTTTATTAAACTCTCGGACATGTCGAGATTCGTTTTTGTGTGGATGAATGTTTGTAATAGTAAAAATTCGGGGGTTGACCGAATTTAGGATTTATTATTACGTTCGTTATTTTTTCCGGAAAATGTATAGGGTCGATTTCATGTATAGAATCGATGCCGGATAGTGTAATTTAAATTCTTGTAATTTATTTACGTTGGTTCAATGATGAGACGATCGCCGGAAGACGAAGAAGTGACGAGGAAGCTAGGGCTTGGGATCGATCACATGATGGTGATCGATCCATGGCCTAGCCGGCTTGGCTAGGCGGCGGCGGCGCCTCTCCCATGGTGGCCGGCCGGTCGATCATGGTGGGGATGGCGTGGGGTCTCCCAATCCCATGCTACTCCTACCAAGATATTACTTTCCTAATTAATTCGGATTTTTCCTATTTGAGTGACCTCCTTATGGAAACTCTCATGGATTAGGAAAAGAATTAATTGGAATTAATTTTATTCCTATTGATTTATTTCCTTTATGGAAATATTCATGGATTAGGAATTTAATTAATTTAGTACTAATTTATTTCCTATTTGATCATTTCTATCATTGGGAATTTTTCATTAGATGGAAATTAATTAATGGAAAGTAGTAGAGTCCTAATTTATTTTATTCCTTATTCTATTATAGAAATTTTCTAGAATATTCCAAGTTTTACTTGGATAGATTATTCTAGAGATTTAATAGAATTAGATAGGAAAATAAATAAATCAAAAGTATTAATAATATTTAATTTTATTTTTGATATATTCAATTGACTTAATTTTCGAATTAAGTAACTTTTGGATTAATTAAAAATAAATAGATTTAAATATTGGAGATTAATATTCTCGTCACATGGAGCATTCAAGAAACGAAGACTGAAGACTAGAAGATGCATATGAAGATAAAGCCATGATAGTCGGGAAAAATAATTTCTCTAGCATTATTTTGACTATGTGATCTATGTGCTTTATTGTTTACATGCATGCTATATGTGTTTATTTTATGCACTAGATAGCGTATCCCTTTATTATAAAAAGCTAAGTGGGAGAGGGTATGGAAACATACCCATGGTCTCCATTGCTGCTTTCTTGGTGACTTTTATAAACTTTTGAAGTTTATATAGATAAGTCATTGGAGGGGAGTTCTTGTAATTCCTCTTACGAGAAACATTGATCTAGTTTATCAAACAATGCCTAATTTGTCTTTCTGAAGCTGACTTCAAGTCGACTCATTCTCACCCCGGGGAGTGGAATGGAGCCAAAGCCACTTGGTCATGTGGAGGACACAAATTAGAGACATTCGTGCCATTCTTTGATAGGTGGGTCGTTTGTCTGCTCGGCTCCCTCATTTATGAGAGATAGGGTCGCTCGCATGGCGAATCACTGGTTAGAAACTTAGAGTTTCACTTATGATTCTCCGAGTCTTGATTTACAAAATCTAGTGGATCTTGTAATTGGGAGTCAATTATAAAAGTCTCTTAGTGTAGTAAACGTCCACACCACGTGGCTTGCTATGCTGACGGACTTTGGATTAATTGATGTAGACAGTTGTAAGTAATTATGAAGAGTTGTGAAGTTATCGTAAACGTCCACACCACGTGGCTTGCGGTGATGTAGCAATTCTAAGTGATTTACTTTGGTGCTGAGTGATGGTTTACACTTAGATACGCGTTATAGTATTCTTCCCCACGAAGTAACGCTATAATCGATGTATGGCCAAAGAAAAATCTGATTGCTAAATCATTTGGGTGGGTAAACGTCCACACCACGTGGCTTGCCTTACCTGATGGGATTTTTCGATGCAATTAGTAATTTAATGATATTATTTGAGGGAGATAATATCGAACATTAAATTAATTGTTTGTTTACATGTGCTTATAGGTTTAGAGAATAGCTATGAATCCACTTTCTATGATACTCAAGGAACATAAACTCACTGGTCCCAACTACATTGATTGGAAGAGAAATTAGGACATTGTCCTGACTGCTGAAGAGTACAAGTTTGTACTCTATGAGCAATGCCCTACTGAGCCCACGGCTGCCTCAACTGATGAGGAAAAAGCGACATATCGGAAGTGGAAAAAGGCTGATGAAATGGCTAGGTGCTATATTTTGGCTTCCATGTCAAATGTACTCCAAACCCAGCATCAGTCAATGAACACTGCCCGGGATATGATGGCTAACCTCAAGGAGATGTTTGGGGAGCAGGATCGTGCGGCAAGGCAAGAAGCCATGAGAGTCCTCATGTCAACTACTCAGTCTGAAGGAACGCCCGTTGGGGAGCACGTTCTCAAGATGATAAGTTTGTTGAATGAACTTGAGGTCCTAGGAGCTTCCATTGATGATAAGACGCAAGTCGACATCATACTCCAGTCTCTAACCCCTAAGTTTGAGCAGTTTCGTATGAGTTATAATATGGGTAAACTATCTTATACTCTTGCGCAACTCCTGACTGAACTCAAGGCGGCAGAGGGGATCTACAAGAAGGGCAAGTCTCAAGCGCTTGTGGCTACCAAGTCCAAAAGCTTGAAAGCTATTGGAGGTAGGGGCAAGAAAAGGAAGCAAGCCATTAAACCCAGTGGTGCCAAGAAGAATGGACCACGAGTGGGGGCTAATAAGCCAAGGGGCAAGTGCTTCCGATGCGATAAGTCTGGACACTGGAAGTCTGAATGTCCTCTCAGAGGTACGAATTTTTCTTTAGTCGTAAAAACATAGTCAGTGGTATTATCTACCAGAATTCTGGTGTGTAGATATGGAACCACTGACGGTATGTGCATTATTCTAAATGCAAGGGTTCCAGAAAACCCGGCGACTTAGAGAAGAAGAGTTCGAGTCTACATGGGCGAAGCTGTTGGGGTAGCAGCGGTTGCAGTGGAAGACATTTCTGTTTTAGGATTTCATTTAAGTTATTGCTTTATGTACCCCTTTATTTTGAAAAAGAACTTTTGTTCTGGTTTTCTTTATTTATGAATGGATATTTATTTCTTTAATCATTGAATGATTTAGATAAGAAATAATGACCTTATCTATTCTGGTACATTGGATAGCAATACATGAGTGATGAATCCTTAGTCTACCACGATGCAACAAACCATTAGGTTTTACTTATTAGATGTATTTCTTTATCAATCATTATACTTGTGAATTCTTGAACTTGGTAGTATCTATTCAAAAGGGATTCAAAAGGTCGAAATTGATTTGATCAATTATAGTTGGAGGAATGGACCTCCCGACCTAAGAATCGATCTTGAAAGATGATACAACTAAGTTAACCTTTCTGGATAAAGGATGGAATTCGGACAAGTATTGAAAGTGATTTATGATTAATGTCGTGACGTAATTAGAGAGGTACGAGTCGTTCTTTCAAGAATACTCGAAGATGGATTAGAATACTTGATGTGCCATAAAAGCGGAGTGTTTTTATAACACAAAGCCGTTATGGGGATCCTTCAAAGTATATCCATTGGAAGGCTGCGACTTGTTCGCGGAGGCTATCACCTATCTAAATGACACATAGCATAAATCAAGGAATAAGAAATGGAATTCTAAAGGTTCGAAACTACCCATGTTCTATGGATATTTCTGGATACAACGACACATTCTATGTGGTTGTGGAATGTCCTAGAAGAACAAGAAATTGTATGTTCAATAGTACTACGAACCAGAAGGGTGTTCTAGCCCGGTTCTTAGAGGAAGACTATTAGATGAACTACAATGCCCTAACTGACAAAGTACTTTAAAAATGAGGAAAAGGAAAGACTGAGAACCAGCCTAACCGAGTAGTAATACACCACTGACTGCACCTAATGTTATTACTGTTATACACCGGAACGCCATTGCAGTGGGAGGTTGTTGAGCAACCAGAGATGTTCATAAGACTAGAGGAGTTTTTGAACTCTGGGTCTGGTAGACATGAAATCGATCCCTAGTTCTGCATGGGAATTTGCAAATTGATGAGATAGTCCATTTTATGGATTCATCAAAAGGCAAAGAAAGGTGTGTTAGAAACGTAATGGAAACAAAGTGGTGTGTAAATGTTGATTTTGGCGACAACGTTTTTGTACTTGTGTTTTGTTTTCCATGATTGCAGGTGCATGGAAAAGGAGACTTGAGTCTCCGAATTTGGTGCCATGGAATACACGGAATCGGCGACTGGAGTCGCCGAATATGGAGAGGGACGGAAACGGCGACTGGCGTCGCCATTCCAGAGACATGGCGTGGAAAGGAGACTGCTGTCTCCGCTTTGGTGTGAAGTGTGGAAAGGCGACTGCTGTCGCCGTTTATGGTGTGGAATGGAAACGGCGACCCGCGTCGCCGTTTCGGTGCATGGATTGATTCCAGCAACTAGAGTCACTGGTTTGGTGACAGGAGCAATGACATGGAATCGGCGACTCCTGTCGCCGGTTTTGGCACTGGCACGGTTTCGGTGACGCTTGTCCTCAAGGCATGGTGCCAGGAGCAATGACATGGAATCGGCGACTCCTGTCGCCGGTTTTGGCACTGGCACGGTTTCGGTGACGCTTGTCCTCAAGGCATGGTGCCAGCGACTATGACATTCTTCAACGACGATATTCACCTAAGTACTTTCAACGTGATTACTTTCACCAAGTACACAAATCAAGGAATGAAGAATGGTTCCAGTGTTTACTACTTCAATGATATCGACGACCATGAAGACGATGAAATTCCGAGGCTTCAACACTTAGAGATTTTCACGAGAAATTGAAGATGAAGAATTGAGATCGATGGAGTCAAGATTGAATTGAAGTTCTGATTTTGAAATTGAAGATTCAAGATTCGAAGATTTAAGAATCAAAGATTCAAGATTCCAAGATTCAAGAATCCAAGTCCTACAATAGTGATGTCATCCATGGAGAAGTGACATCAGCCAAGCATGTGACCAATCAGAACGTGCCACGTCATCACCTCACATGTGCGGGCTGCCTATATAAACCCCTGGATTTCAATTTCACCATTTGACGATTTTGAGAGAACGAAATCTGATTTTTAGAATCGTGACCGACAGCTTCGAGCTTCGAGTTTGTGTAGTAGCGTTTGAGCCTTGTGCCAAGATTAGAGTTAGGAGATTTAGCTCTAGGTACTTGTGTGCTAGATTGCAAGTTAGTGGGAGTTGTTGCGACACTCGGGAAACTTCTTGTAATCATTTTGCCTACCATACTCAGTGTAATAGTTTAGTTCTGTTTTCCAATGGAATGAAACATATTACATAACATTGTCTTCCGTCTTTCATTCCACGAACTTGTGTGAGTGTTACCTTGATTGAAACTGCTGTTCGTGCGTTTAAGTCCAACTTCGCGAAAAGTTGGTATCATACGTCGAAGACGTAATTTCAAGTGGTATCAGAGCGGGACGTCATACGTATAAGACGTGATCCGAATCTTGACTTCATATTTTCCGCTACAATGGAGTCTCCTATGTTCGCACATCAATCGATCATGCTTACTCATCAAAACTATTCGAATTGGAAAGCCAAAGTATCAGTTAGAATTAAAGGACATGACTCTCGTGCATGGAGATCAGTGTTAGAAGGCTGGGAACGCCCATTTACTATTGATGCTAAAGGCAACAAAATTCTCAAACTTGAACGACATTGGTCTAATGAAGAGCGTGAAGCTTCTACTGCCAACAACAAAGCTTTACGTTTCATTTGTGAATGGTTGGAGCTCAACATGTATCAACTTGTCAAAAATTGTACCTCAGCCAAAGAAGCTTGGGAAACTGTCCAGAGAACTTGTGGACACAAAAATGTCAACCAATCTAAGAGTTGCACTCTCACTACTCTAGTTCATAAACCTCAGATGGGAGAGCATGATGATGACAAAAATAGTGAAACACATTCTGGCAGACTTTCCTCAGATCGTGAATCTGAGTATGAATCAGAATCAACAGAAAATGCTCCTAAAACACCTCAAGCTGAAGTTGAGTCTACGAAAATGTTGGACTTGAAAGAAAGCATCACTATATTCCAAAGGGAGCTTGAAACAGCAAATACTAGGAAAAGAGCACTTCAAGTATATCACAAAATATTGGAAGGATCATTTGATGATGATCACAAAATTGATGAAAGTCTGGAGGACACATCGTCTGTCAACTGCATGGCCTCCAAAGATAGAGAAGTTTGTGATGACGAAAGTTTCTCAAATTGCGAATCTGATCCTGTGTCTGAAGCTGAAGAGATAGAGATGACACCTGTAGTGTCTCAAACTGAAGTTGCGTGTGATGAGCTACTCACTCGAAGAGAGAGTCATTCTGAACTTCAAACCTTGTATGACTTGGCTATCATTGAGAGTGTTGTACTCGAAGTGTCTCTGAAGTTTCTGACAGAATCTTTTAATGAACTCTCGAATGAGAAACGCAAGATGTATGATGAGGTTGTTGAGTTGAAAAATTCGGTTGAGAAGACGGAAAGTGAGAAGAAGAAGTTGAATAATTCTTTGACAATTCTGAAAATCAAATTTGATGGTCTCTTCGAAGAAAAACATAAATACTACAAAGAAGTTGTCAAACTGAGAGAATCATTTGAGAAGTCGAACTCTGAAAACTCTAAGTTGAAAACATCCTTAAAAAAGGGAAGTGCCGAAGTGAAGATGCTTCGAAGTTTGTTCAAAAATTCCGACGCCAAGAATGATGAACTAAAATCGACTTTGACACAGACTCAAACGGATCTTGCTATGAGTGTCAAAGATTGTTTCAATCTGAAAGCAAAATTGCACATGACAGATGAGCTATTGAAGAAGATGAACACAAATTCTTCAGTTTTTGATAATGCTACCTCCTTGGTGAATCCAAATCGATATGGACTAGGATTCCAAAAGGTTTTCAACTCTATATACTCAACTCCTGAAAATAAGCAAATAAAGTTTGTCAAGGCTTCTTCTTCTGATGAAAATTCTAAAGCTGAGACTGATGAGAAAACCGAAAATGAAACATCTAAGCGAAAGGAGATTGTAGAGGGAAAGAAAATTGTGACTTCAGAGTCCAAGGTTGAGATTTCAGAAGCTAGCTCCTCAAAATGTTTCAATGTCAAGTTATATCAGCCTCCAAAGACTATCATGAAGAAATCTAGAAACACTCTATCTTATGAGGATGCATTCATGAATAAACTAAAGAAATTGGCTCCAAGTGTCACTCTGAAAGAAAAGTCTACTTCTTCTTCTACTAAGATTGAAAAGCCAAAGCTAAAGGAAGCTAAGCCCAAGAAGAAGTATGTTTGTCACTACTGTAACAAACCCGGACACATCAAACCTTATTGCTACAAGTTGAGAGATGATGTGAACCAAGGGATAGTGACTGAGAAAATAAACGTATATTCCAAGAGAGTCCGACTTCAAACTCCGTTTCATGAAGATGCTTCGATGAAAAATTTGACGGAGTCCTCATCTATAAGGTCGAAACCCAGAATGCTTGCTCCTATCTCTACTAATGTTAAAAACATCAAACGAAAGGAACTAAAGCACAAGAAAAAGAATGTTTGCCACTATTGCAACAAGCCTGGACATATTAGGCCATATTGTTACAAAATTAAGGATGATGTGAATCGTGGCTTTGTGGCTGTGAAAAAGAAGAATGGCTCAGCGAAGCAAGTGAAGAAGCAATGGGTGCCAAAAGTGAAAAATCAAAAAGTCTGGAAACCAAAAATCAAGAGCACTACTCAAAATCTTGAAATCAAGAAGAAATGGGTGCCAAAAGTGAAGAAGAATGAAGTTACTTCTGACTCCACTCCAAGAAAAAATTGGTTACCAAGACAACTGATTTTCTGCAATGTTGTGCTAAACGCTTCTGAGAAACACTCGCAAGGAGTCTGGTACCTTGATAGTGGTTGTTCCCACCACATGACTGGAACGAAGAAATTTTTTAAAGATTACGAACTTGTGACTGAAACCCCCGTCATGTTTGGAGGGGGAGCAAAAGGTATCGTGTTGGGCAAAGGAACTCTCCATCTCAAAGGATTGCCACCACTCAAGAATGTTGTCCATGTTGAAGGACTAGTGGCCAATCTGATAAGTATAAGCCAACTTTGTGATGACCAGCTGAATGTCAGTTTTGACAAAGACTCTTGCAAAGTCTTTGATAGTGAAGGGAAGTGCATTTTGAAGTGTCATCGTGCTAAGAACAATTGCTACGTCTATGGCAACTGTCAAAATGACAAACAAAAATCAGAGGAATCAACTAAGAGAGAAATTTTGGATTTCGTCATGGACACTCTTGCGCAGGCAGTTATGTCTGAGGCTCCGACACTAAATATCTCCGGAGCTAAATTTGATGCGCCTAAGGACTTGGCGTTTACTTCGAAGACTTCTTATCCTAAGCTGACTCTTGAGATTCTTATCTATAAAAGTTCTACTTCTATCTTTGTATCTCAAAAGGCCGCAGAAAATATGGAAGAGAAGTTTCACAAGCATGAATTTGAATCAACAACGACCCATATGGCTACCACTGAACGGTTGCTAAAATCGACTAAAAGTCTAAGTGTTGATCAAACAATCTTTCATTCCATGATTGGAAGTTTACTTTATTTAACTGCCACTCGTCCTGACATTATGTTTAGTGTTTGTATGTGTGCCAGGTACCAAGCTGATCCAAAGGAAGACCATCTACGAGCTGTGAAACGGATTCTCCGCTACATCTCTGGGACTTCTCAGCTAGGTCTGTAGTATGCACGCGACACTTCATCCAACCTTGTCGGTTTTTCTGATGCCGACTGGGCGACGGACACGGACGAACGAAAGAGTACCTCTGGATGTTGTTGCTTCCTTGGCAATAATATCGTGTCTTGGCATAGTAGAAAGCAAAATTGTATTGCACTGTCAACTGCCGAGTCGGAGTATGTGGCAGCTGGAAGTTGCTGCACTCAACTACTTTGGTTGAAACAAATGTTGAATGACTATCTTCTTGAGAGTGCTCCATTAGTGATGTATTTGATAACCAGAGTGCTATCAAAATCAGCGAAAATCCTGTCCAGCACTCAAGAACTAAACACATCGACATTCGACATCATTTCATTAGAGATTTGGTTGATCGTGATATAGTCAGTCTACAGCATATTTCAACGGAAAAACAGCTTGCTGACATCTTTACCAAACCTCTTGACTTTGAGAGATTTAAGAAACTAAGAAATTCTCTCTGCATGTGTTCTCTCTAAGAGTTCACGGAAAAATTTTGAAGTCTGAAAGAGTAGTTTCTTTACTTCTGAATATGCACTTGGCGTCGTCGTGGATTAGTCTCATCAGTTGAACATGGATTCGAGGCCGCTTTAGTCTTCGGACCCAAGAATATTTATTCCTCTGAGTGCAAACATGTGAATATGGCTTACAACTCCTCGCTTCATTTGCATAGATCCATAAAGCCAAGTAACGGAGGACGCCGGTTACCCCGGCTCCCCTCTTCGAAAGGTTGTACATGGACGCTGAACTTTAAGACACTCTCCTATCACACTTTGGAGGACGCAAGTGAACCTTGCTCCCCTCTGACTGCTGTAATGAGTGTCTGTTGCATTTCATTTAAAGCTAAAAACTCGTCTGGAGGACGCTGGTTACCCCGGCTCCCCTCTGATTGAAGTAATGCTAGTTCCTGATCGGAGTGCCTTAAGTGTTCACCTTGCATTCAAGAATTAAAATCTCTTGTGCGGTGCAAACTCTGTCAATATGTTTCGACGAAACACGACTGCATCCTTGTGACTGAGACGAAGGACAAGTAAACATGTCTATCAACATACTTCGGTCCATCTCACCGGTTTTTAATATGAGAGATTTTTCATTAACTCAAAGTTGCATTCACCTTGTGTGAAATTTTTGTTTTGGAAAATGATGAAAGTGTCTCTTTTCTGGGAAAATATTTGCTCTTCATTGCCTAATATCACCCCTCGAATCTCCACTAAAATGGGTTTGAATGTTTGCGTGTGTTGAACTCTTGAATGACTAACTCGGGATGTGTTGTTTTTGTTTTGGCATTTCTGTAGTTCATATCCAGGACTATGTGGTTTACCATCTCGGAAGTCTAAACATTGAGTGCAGCGACGACAAAGTTCAACTGTTGGCGAAATTGGAAAACCAAAATCGGAGACTTCATTCTCCAAAAACGGAGACTCAACATGTTCCATTTCCGGAGACTCCTGTCGCCGAAAAAGCGGCGACTCATGCCAAACGCCAAAAACGGAGACTATGGTCTCCGGAAAAGCGGCGACTCAAATGCTGTTGCGCCAAAAACGGCGACTCGCCCAAAAACCGGAGACACAAAATTGGCCTAACTGCCAAAACCGGAGACTGAATTCTTCCATGTTCGTTGGCATGGCCAAACTGCCAAAAACGGCGACTCATCTCAAATCCGGAGACTTGCGTCGCTGAAGAACTGGCGACTGCGTTCGCTGAAAACCGATGGCACAAATCGATGGCTCTCAACTCTCATCACATTCGGCGACACGAACTTCGGAACTCAAACCTATGGCACTGAACTTCGTCTTTCCAACCCTTGGTTTGATTTTAATATTTATTGTTTTGATTGGTACTCTTGTAGTTCATGTTCAGCATCTCGATGGAGTTCATTCTTTAAGGCGTAAGTTGAGTGTAGCTGCATCCGGTGTCAACCATTACTCAAAGATTGCTACTACGTTACCTAAACTCCATCAGCGCTCATGTCTCATTTTTGACTACCTTCACCAGATGTCCCATCAAGGGGGAGGTTTAGGTGAGATGCTGTTTCATCTGGCAAAGGACTGCATGTTGCATGGTTTCTCGAATTTGTATAACTCTTGGAATATTCCGTTTGCATGCATAAGTCCTGATTTTTGGTGTTTTGACTAAGTGTGGTTTGTTTTTCATATCTTCTCAATGATAGTTCTTCATTGTTGAATGGTTGATTATTTTTACTTAGTCGCTTTTGTTGCTATGCTTCTCCTGAGGGGGAGATTTGTGTATCTCCTTATGCTAACTCTTGTTCATATGAGTTGTGACAAAAATGGGGAGATTGTATATGTTAGTTTTGTCAACAACATATGTGTTTGTTGTTTGTTTGTGTTTTCAGGTGATGTATCTCTTGAGGGGGAGATTTGCTGGATCTATTTGTACTCATTGTCTCTCATATGAGTTGTGCCAAAAAGGGGGAGATTGTAAATGTTGATTTTGGCGACAACGTTTTTGTACTTGTGTTTTGTTTTCCATGATTGCAGGTGCATGGAAAAGGAGACTTGAGTCTCCGAATTTGGTGCCATGGAATACACGGAATCGGCGACTGGAGTCGCCGAATATGGAGAGGGACGGAAACGGCGACTGGCGTCGCCGTTCCAGAGACATGGCGTGGAAAGGAGACTGCTGTCTCCGCTTTGGTGTGAAGTGTGGAACGGCGACTGCTGTCGCCGTTTATGGTGTGGAATGGAAACGGCGACCCGCGTCGCCGTTTCGGTGCATGGATTGATTCCAGCAACTAGAGTCACTGGTTTGGTGACAGGAGCAATGACATGGAATCGGCGACTCCTGTCGCCGGTTTTGGCACTGGCACGGTTTCGGTGACGCTTGTCCTCAAGGCATGGTGCCAGGAGCAATGACATGGAATCGGCGACTCCTGTCGCCGGTTTTGGCACTGGCACGGTTTCGGTGACGCTTGTCCTCAAGGCATGGTGCCAGCGACTATGACATTCTTCAACGACGATATTCACCTAAGTACTTTCAACGTGATTACTTTCACCAAGTACACAAATCAAGGAATGAAGAATGGTTCCAGTGTTTACTACTTCAATGATATCGACGACCATGAAGACGATGAAATTCCGAGGCTTCAACACTTAGAGATTTTCACGAGAAATTGAAGATGAAGAATTGAGATCGATGGAGTCAAGATTGAATTGAAGTTCTGATTTTGAAATTGAAGATTCAAGATTCGAAGATTCAAGAATCAAAGATTCAAGATTCCAAGATTCAAGAATCCAAGTCCTACAATAGTGATGTCATCCATGGAGAAGTTGTTGGAGTTGTGTACTTAATGTCTAGATTTAAGTATCGGTAAACTCCCGGTCATAGCATTTAACCTATTTAATTAATAAACAATTATTTGCAATTAATTATTATTAATTAATTATGCAAAATATAGTCCTGGATTTTATACGTTGTAGTTAGTATGGTGTGTCGGGCCCACACAGAAGATCATACTATCGGTTACTCGTATTTAATCAAACAGTTGCTCACGACCTAGATGGACACGGACCAATCCATCGGTATAGTCGTTGTGTGAGAGAGAAAATAATTTGTCTTAATTATTTTATCACACTTGTACACTTGGTGTATTGGGCGGATCAGCTTGAGATTTATTGATTAGGATTGTCTAAGATAATCAATTTAAATCTCGGAGTATTTTATTCTTAATCCCTGATATTATTGCGGGTGTGTATATTTAATATTAGAGACTTTGATTTTCCAAAGGAATTAACCGATTTAATTATTGGGTTAATTACCGGTAAAATTGGGTCGCTATATTTTATATATGACATGCCGTGAATACTTGACGGGAAAGTGTATCCCGGAAGGGTTGATAATATCCCCGAGATGAGTTCATAAGGAATTATTGTGTAAACCTCATGAGTGGATTCGTTCCGCACAATAATAAAGGTTGAACGGTACTAGTCTCGGATATAAGAGATGAATATTATTTATTGAGCAATAAATAAATTTATTCATGGATATTTAAATCTTAAATACACGGAATAAATAATACTAATTGGAGAAATATTATTTGATATAATATGGAATAATATTGGGAGTGCAATTTTATTTATATAGTGGAAAATAAATAAAATTAATATTGATAAGAATTAATAGATTTGGGTTGGACCCAATTTAATTTTCAATGTTGAAGCCCAATATTTATTCTCCTTATGATCCCCTACGTAGCCTATATAAGCACTACATGGTCTTCACTTTTCACAACTAAGAAAACCTAAGTTACGCCAACTAGAAAGTTTGGGAGAGTGAGGAAGATCCATAGCAATCCGATAGATCGTCGCCCACACGACGTTCGGACGAAGTGCGAGGAATACGTAGGAAGGTCACGAGGTCATCAACAAGATTCGTTTCTCCATACAACGAATCGAGGTAATAATCGAGAACCCCTCTATGATTATTTGGATGTATTAATTGTGATATATACATGAACACATGATCCGGGAAAACGACGAACCTCGGGGACGGGGATTCGAGATCCCCGGCGAGGATCGAAGGAGGCGGCCGAACCCTAGGGTTCGGACCGCCGCACCGCGCGACGAGGGACGAGCCCCGGCTGGACGCCGGGGCATGGGATCGACTTCGATCGATCCCCGGGGATGCCGTGGGCTGGTGCCACGGCGGATCCCCAGCCCCCTCGTCGGAGGCGCGTGGCGGTGGCGCACGGGAAAAGCCCTCGGCTGGAGCCAAGGGCGTGCGATCGATCCTCGGATCGATCGCGGGTAAGCTGCGGGGTCACCCGCAGCGACCCCGTACGTGCTGCGGGTTCGCCCGCAGCGGATGCGTGCGGGGGTTACGCCCCGCTGGGCAGCGAGTCATGGACTCGCTGCGGGGCTGCTACGAGCAGCCCCGGGGATCGCTACGAGCGATCCCAGCGATCGTCGAGGACGATCGCGAGCCCCTCGCGGGGGCTCGGCTGGGCGCACGCGGCCTTCGGGCCTCGCTGGGCGTTCGGTCGGGCCCCGGCTCGTGAGGTGGTTCGCGTTCGTGGATCCGGCTCGCGGGAGAAAATCGGCTGGGGGCGGGCTGCGTGTCTTCGGGCGCGTAGTCTCCAAAGGTCGGACTCTTGCGGATGAGTCGGGATTCAATCTTCGGTGATCGAGGGTTTTGATCGGGTTATCGGTTCCGCAATTTTGATAGCCCGGGACATCGATTCCCAGCAATTGGTATCAGAGCGTTTGGTTTCATGTTCATGTATATATTCGATTATTGTTCTACCTTGCAGGATTTCCGGCTATCATGGTTAATTAATTATTGTTTAATTTATTATCATGATTATTAAACTCTCGGACATGTCGAGATTCGTTTTGTGTGGTTGAATGTTTGTAATAGTAAAAATTCGGGGGTTGACCGAATTTAGGATTTATTATTACGCTCCTTATTTTCCGGAAAATGTATAGGGTCGATTTCATGTATAGAATCGATACCGGAATTGTAATTTAGATTATTGTAATTTATTTTACGTTGGTTCGATGATGAGACGATCGCCGGAAGACGAAGACGTGTGACGAAGACGAAGAGGACGAAAAACCGGGGGGGTCGATCATCCCCATGATCGATCCCCATGAGGATCGATCGACCCCATCCCGGGGGCTGCCCGGCTAGGGCTTCCGGCCACGCCGGCCACCGGTGGTGGTGGCGCGTGGGCTGGGGGCGGCCGTGGTGATGGTCCGGGGCGGTGGAGGTCGACGGTGGGGATGGCGTGGGATCCAATCTCATGCTATTCCTACCAAGATCCACTTTCCTAATTAATTCGGATTTTTCTTATTTGAGTACTTTCCTTTTAGGAAACTCTCATGGAATAGGAAAAGAATTAATTGGAATTAATTTTATTCCTATTGATTTATTTCCTTCATGGAATTATTCAAGGATTAGGAATTTAATTAATTCAAGTATTAAATTTAATTTTTCCTATTGATTATTCCTACTCATGGGAATATTCATGGATTAGGAATAAAATTAAATTTGGAAAGTAGTAAGTCCTAATTTATTTCCTTATTCTATTATAGAATATTCCAAGTTTTACTTGGATAGATTATTCTAAAGATAATAGAATTAGAGAAGAGAATAAATAAATAAAAAAAAATATATATATATTAATAATATTTAATTTTATTTTTGATATATTCAATTGACTTAATTTTCGAATTAAGTAACTTTTGAATTAATTGAAAATAAATAGATTTAAATATTGGAGATTAATATTCTCGTCACATGGAGCATTCAAGAAACGAAGACTGAAGACTAGAAGATGCATATGAAGATAAAGCCATGATAGTCGGGAAAAAAATAATTGCTCTAGCATTATTTTGACTATATGTTCTATGTGCTTTATTGCTTTCATGCATGCTATATGTGTTTACTTTATGCACTAGATAGCGTATCCCTTTATTGTAAAAAGCTAAGTGGGAGAGGGGATGGAAACATTCCCATGGTCTCCATCACTGTTCTCTTGGTGACTTTTATAGACTTTGGAAGTTTATATAGACAAGTCATTGGAGGAGAATTCTTGTAATTCCTTTTACAAGAAACATTGATCGAGTTTATCAAACAATGCCTAATTTGTCTTTCCAAAGCTGATTTCAAGTCGACTCATTCTCACCCCGGGGAGTGGAATGGAGCCAGAGCCACTTGGTCATGTAGAGGACACAAATTAGAGACCTTCGTACCATTCTTTGATAGATGGATCGATTGTCTGCTCGGCTCCCTCATTTATGAGAGATAGGGTTGTTCGCATGGTGAATCACTGGTTAGAAACTTCGAGTTTCACTTATGATTCTCCGCGTCGTGATTTACAACATCTAATGGATCAAGTAAATTGGATTTCAATTATATAAATCTATTTGGTGTAGTAAACGTCCACACGAACGTGGCTTGCTATACTGAAAGGGATTTTAGAATAATTGATGTAGACAGTTATAGGAGATTGTGAGGGATTGTGAGTTATCGTAAACGTCCACACTAACGTGGCTTGCGGTGACATAACAATTCTAAACGATTCACCTTAGTACTGAGTGATGGTTTACACTTAGGTACGCTTTATAGTATTCTTCCCAACGAAGTAACGCTATAATGATGTACGACCGAAGCAAACCTAATTGCTAAATCATTTGGGTGGGTAAACGTCCACACGAACGTGGCTTGCCTTACCTGATGGGATTTTAGACGCAATTAGTAATTTAATGATATTATTTGAGGGAGATAATATCGGACATTAAATTAATTGTTTGTTTACATGTGCTTATAGGTTTAGAGAATAGCTATGAATCCACTTTCTGTGATACTCAAGGAACATAAACTCACTGGTCCCAATTACATTGATTGGAAGAGAAATTTGGACATTGTCCTGACTGCTGAAGAGTACAAGTTTGTACTCTATGAGCAATGCCCTGCTGAGCCCACGGCTGCCTCAACTGATGAGGAAAAGAAAACATATCGGAAGTGGAAAAAGGCCGATGAAATGGCTAGGTGCTATATTTTGGCTTCTATGTCAAATGTACTCCAAACCCAACATCAGCCGATGGACACTGCCCGGGATATGATGACTAACCTCAAGGAGATGTTTGGGGAGCAGGATCGTGCGGCGAGGCAAGAAGCCATGAGAGTCCTCATGTCGACTACTCAATCTGAAGGAACGCCCGTTGGGGAGCACGTTCTTAAGATGATGAGTTTGTTGAATGAACTTGAGGTCCTAGGAGCTTCGATTGATGATAAGACGCAAGTCGACATCATACTCCAGTCTCTGACCCCTAAGTTTGAGCAGTTTCGTATGAGCTATAATATGGGTAAACTGTCTTATACTCTTGCGCAACTCCTGACTGAACTGAAGGCGGCAGAGGGGATCTACAAGAAGGGCAAGTCTCAAGCGCTTGTGGCTACCAAGTCCAAAAGCTTGAAAGCTATTGGAGGTAGGGGCAAGAAAAGGAAGCAAGCCATTAAACCCAGTGGTGCCAAGAGGAATGGACCACGAGTGGGGGCTAAAAAGCCAAGGGGCTTGTGCTTCCGATGCAACAAGTCTGGACACTGGAAGTCTGAATGTCCTCTCAGAGGTACGAATTTTTCTTTAGTCGTAAAAACATAGTCAGCGGTATTATCTACCAGAATTCTGGTGTGTAGATATGGAACCACTGACGGTATGTGCATTATTCTTAATGCAGGGGTTCCAGAAAACCCGGCGACTTAGAGAAGAAGAGTTCGAGTCTACATGGGCGAAGCTGTTGGGGTAGCAGCGGTTGCAGTGGAAGACATTTATGTTTTAAGTTTTCATTTCAGTTATTGCTTATGTACCCCTTTATTTTGAAAAAGAACTTCGTTCTGGTTTTTCTTTATTAATGGATATTTTATTTCTTTAATCATTTGATGGTTTGGATAAGAAATAATGGTGATATCCATTATGGTACATTAGATAGCAATATATGAATGATGAATCCTTAGTCTACCACGATGCAACAAACCGTTTTACTTGTTAGATGTATTTCTCTTATTAATCATTATACTTGTGAATTCTTGAACTTGGTAGTATCTATTCAAGAGGAATTCAAAGGGTCGAAATTGATTTGATCAATTATAGTTGGAGGAATGGATCTCCCGACCTAAGAATCAATCTTGGAAGATGATACAACTAAGTTAACCTTTCTGGATAAAGGATGGAATTCGGACAAGTATGGAAAATGACTATGATTAATGCGGTATGTGTAATTAGAGAAGGTACGAGTCATTCTTCCAAGAATACTCGAAGATGGATTTGACTATCCATAAGAAGCCTGCGACTTGTTCGCGGAGGCTATCACCTATCTAAATGACACATAGCATAAATCAAGGATTGAGATTAAGTCTCAAGCGACTACACCATACACTGATGTGTAGACATGGTGTGTCAGAAATAAGAGGTGAGATTCTAATAGTAAGAGAACGAGTTTGTACGGAACTACCTATGTTCTATGGATATTTCTGGATACAACGGTACATTCTATGTGGTTGTAGAATATCCTAGAAGAACAAGTAATTGTATGTTCAATAGTACTACGAACCAGATGGGTGTCCTCGCCCGGTTCTTAGAGGAATACTATTAGATGAACTACAATGCCCTGACTGACAAAGTACTTTAAAATGAGGAAAGGAGAGACTGAGAACCAGCCTGACCGAGTAGCAGTACACCACTAACTGCACCTAATGTTATTACTGTTATACACCGGAACGCCATTGCAGTGGGAGGTTGTTAACCAACCGGAGATGTTCATAAGACTGGAGGAGTTTTGAACTCTGGATCTAGTAGACATGAAATCGATCCCTAGGTCTGCATAGATTTGCGAGAAAGGTGTGTTAGAAACGTAATGGAAACAAAGGTGGTGTTTCTCGGAATTTTGTGTAAATAACACTTCATCGTTGGCAACAATGTAAAAGTGTTGTTAGACATAAAATAGAGGTTGTCTAAATAAATCGAGATATAGGATTAAGATGAAGTTGGATCATGTTCTTAGAGATCTTTCGATCTCTAGACAAGAACATTTGTACTTCTCTTGAGATATCTTAATACGATTATGGTTTGTTTTTAAAACATGCACAATTCTGAGAAAGGTTATTGCCTTTCTAGAACAGAATGCATCTGTCTAAGGTATGTGTCTCGAACACATGAAGGAGATAGATGTAGACAAAGCGGTTACTTACACTTTGAGTGTAAAGAGCTTTGTAGATGCAATGTTGAAAAACGATAACCTGATATCAACTATGCGTTAGCGTAGTGGGAGGATATCAAAGTAATCTGGATAAGAAATATTCGAATGCTGTAAAATGCGATCGTCGAGGTGGTTCGCGTTCGTGGACCCGGCTCGTGAGGTGGTTCGCGTTCGTGGATCCGGCTCGCGGGAGAAAATCGGCTGGGGGCGGGCTGCGTGTCTTCGGGCGCGTAGTCTCCAAAGGTCGGACTCTTGCGGATGAGTCGGGATTCAATCTTCGGTGATTGAGAGTTTTGATCGGGTTATCGGTTCCGCAATTTTGATAGCCCGGGACATCGATTCCCAGCAGAAGTGACATCAGCCAAGCATGTGACCAATCAGAACGTGCCACGTCATCACCTCACATGTGCGGGCTGCCTATATAAACCCCTGGATTTCAATTTCACCATTTGACGATTTTGAGAGAACGAAATCTGATTTTTAGAATCGTGACCGACAGCTTCGAGCTTCGAGTTTGTGTAGTAGCGTTTGCGCCTTGTGCCAAGATTAGAGTTAGGAGATTTAGCTCTAGGTACTTGTGTGCTAGATTGCAAGTTAGTGGGAGTTGTTGCGACACTCGGGAAACTTCTTGTAATCATTTTGCCTACCATACTCAGTGTAATAGTTTAGTTCTGTTTTCCAATGGAATGAAACATATTACATAACTTTGTCTTCCGTCTTTCATTCCACGAACTTGTGTGAGTGTTACCTTGATTGAAACTGCTGTTCGTGCGTTTAAGTCCAACTTCGCGAAAAGTTGGTATCATACGTCGAAGACGTAATTTCATGGTGTCTCTCGGAATTTTGTGTAGATAACGCTTTATCGTTGGCAACAATGTAAAAGTATTATCAGACATAAAATAGAGGTTGTCTAAATAAATCGAGATATAAGATTAAGATAAAGTTGGATCATGTTCTTAGAAATCTTTCGATATCTAGATAAGAACATTTGTACTTTTCTTAAGATATCTTATATGGTTATGTTTTTGTTTTTAAACATGCACAATTCTGAGAAAGGCTATTGCCTTTTGGGAACAGAGTACATCTATCTAAAGGAATGTGTTTCGAACACATAAAGTAGATAGATACAGACAAAGCAGTTTCCTGCACTTCGAGTGTAGAGAGCTTTGTAGATGCAATGTTGAAAAACAAAGAACCTGATATCAACTATGCGTTAGCGTAGTGGGAGGATATCAAAGTAATCTGGATAAGAAATATTCGAATGCTGTAAAAGTGCTTGGAAGTACTGGATTACTAGCAAGACGAAATCTTCTTAGATTACAGTTTCTCATATCCAAAATTAGAGAAAGACCAGTGTAAGTCGATATCAGGCTATGTGTTCAATTTTTGAAGAGGTGGAACCTAAGGATGGAAGAGTGATAAGCGTAATGCTTCTCGGACTCTATCATAAGCCGAATAGCAGCCTCAGAGGCAGCGAAAGTTTGGTTAGGTTCCGGAATAACCTCTGAACTTGGATATGATTCTTGGTTCACCAAAGGCTATCTATATAGCGGTGCATGGAGAACTGGAAGAATTCATAAGTTCGAAAAAGTGATGATAACACATAGAGCCAGTACCACCTGATTCGAGTCATCGTCAGGGAGACGACGCAGTAGTCACCAAGATAACTTCAGAGCGGCAACCTAGATTGCTCATTCACATAATACTTCTGGGAAGTATAACTTAAGCACGTGATGAGTATGGGAGTCGGGAGTTTGGAGGAAATGACTAGACCTTAGTACAAGTGGGAGATTGTTGGAGTTGTGTACTTAATGTCTAGATTTAAGTATCGGTAAACTCCCGGTCATAGCATTTTACCTATTTAATTAATAAACAATTATTTGCATTAATGCAAAATATAGTCCTGGATTTTATACGTTGTAGTTAGTATGGTGTGCATGGGCGCACAGAAGATCATACTATCGGTTACTCGTATTTAATCGAACAGTTGCTCACGACCTAGATGGACACGGACCAATCCATCGGTATAGTCGTTGTGTGAGAGAGAAAATAATTTATCTTAATTATTTTATCACACTTGTACACTTGGTGTATTGGGCGGATCGCTTGAGATTTATTGATTAGGATTGCCTTGGATAATCAATTTAAATCTCGGAGTATTTTATTCTTAATCCCCGATGCTATTGCGAGTGTGTATATTTGATATAAGTGACTTTGATTTTCCAAAGGAATCGACCGGTTTAATTACTGGGTCAATTACCAGTTAAGTTGGGTCGCTATATTTTATATATGACATGCCGTGAATACATGACGGGAAAGTGTATCCCGGAAGGGTTGATAATATCCCCGAGATGAGTTCATAAGGAATTATTGTGTAAACCTCATGAGTGGATTCGTTCCGCACAATAATAAAGGTTGAACGGTACTAGTCTCGGATACAAGATATGAATATTATTTATTGAGCAATAAATAAATTTATTCATGGATATTTAAATCTTAAATACACGGAATAAATAATACTAATCGGAGAAATATTATTTGATATAATATGGATTAATATTGGGAGTGCAATTTTATTTATATAGTGGAAAATAATTAAAATTTAATATTGATAAGGATTAATGGATTTGGGTTGGACCCAATTTAATCTTCAATATTTAGAAGCCCAATATTTAATCTCCTTATGATCCCCTACGTAGCCTATATAAGCACTACATGGTCTTCACTTTTCACAACTTAACCCTAAGATACGCCAACCTTAAAGTCTTGAAGAGTGAAGGAGATCCATAGGAGTTCGATAGATCGTCGCCCACACGACGTTCGAACGAAGTGCTAGGAATACGTAGGAAGATCGCAAGGTCATCGTTTGGATTCGTTTCTCCGTACAACGAATCGAGGTAATATAATCGAGAACCCCCTCCATGATTATATGCTTGTTTAATTGTAATATGTACATGAACAAGACGATCCGGGAACGTCGAGACCGGGATACGGGGATCTCACGATCCCCGTCAGGATCGAACCAGAGGCGGCCGAACCCTAGGGTTCGACCGCCGGCGCGCGGGCGTGAGGGGAGCCCCGGCTGGACGCTGGGGCGAGCGATCGACGTGAAGTCGATCGCTGGGGGTTCGGCCGTGGGCTGGTGCCACGGCGGGGCGAACCCCCTGGCCTCCCTTCGCCGGTGATGCGCGCAAAGGAGGAAGGCCGCGGCTGGACGCCGCGGCTGGGGCGATCGAGCCCTCGCTCGATCGCCGGGGACCGTCGCGGCTTCGCGCCGCGACTGGTGGTCCCCCCTCCTGTAGGCGATGGCGGTGAGTCGCCGGACTCACCGCCCGGGGCTGCCGGAGCAGCCCAGCGATCGCCATGCACGGCGATCGCGAACCCCAACCGCGATGGGGTTCGGCTAGGGTTTAGCCGCGGGTTCATCCCGCGGCGATGCTCTCGTCGAGCCCGGTTCTTCGCGTGTGGTTCGCGTTCGTGGTTTCCGACTCGCGGGGGACTTCGGCTGGGGGCGGGCTGCGTGTCTTCGGGCGCGTAGTCTCCAAAGGCCGGACTCCTGCGGATGGGTCGGTGTTCGTGTAATCTCCGGCGACGGGTTATTCGATCGGGTTATCGGTTCCGCAATTTTTTTGATAGCCCGGGACATCGAATCCCAGCAAATACAATGAACTAGATTGTAATGTGTACTATAGCTCCGCTTCATGGGCTAGTGATGTGGGACATCAAGTACAATTACATAGATATTAGCTGAGAGCTAATGATCGAACAGACCCGACTGGAATAGTATTTAAGATTTCGAGTCATAATACTATTTCATTGACTTTCGAGCAATTTCCTCTCGCCTGAGTAGTCCAGAGTGACTCCATTGTGAAATGGTATACTTTGATACAAGTAAACACCTTTCATAAAAGGACGTTATAAAACTTGTTAGTGGGTATATCAGGAAGCAAGTGGGAGAGCTTGGATTGACAAGATGGGATTGTCCTCCATTTTATTATGGATCATATGTCTTACCGGCCACTTGGAGAGTCGAGACTGTGGAAAAGCGTGGCCACGTACAGATTCGTATCATAGTGATAAATCTGGTTTTACAGTCTGTCTCAAAGTCCAAGAAAGGTTTGAACCGATTGAGGATGACTCGAGTCTTGCCTCAAGTTCAAACTTAGACATAAAGTGACAACAGGAAGTTGGCAGCACACTGGCTCTGAAGGCCAAGTGGGAGATTGTTGGGATATGTCCTTCGATCCTACGTGTGCAATCGATAAAGTCATAAGGTCGTCTATGGATGTTAAATGATTATTCGATAATATTAATTGTTGGGAACAATATAATATTGATCGATAATCATACCTACAGGGTCACACACGGACTTGATGATGTACTATGTAACTTGTTAATTATATTGATTTAGAATCAATATTTACGTGGATTAATACATGCATGGGATGCATAGCTTGCATGAAATGCATGTCACATAGTGTGACATGGCATGCCACACAAGCAAGTGGGACCACATATCATGATTTGGCATGATTATGTGGAGGTGTCTTTTCATCTCCCCATTAACCACCATTACTTGTGCATTATGATGCACATAATGGGGGGTTACATGGAGTGGTAAATGGACATGAATATAGACATGAAAATCTGATTTTCATGTCACTTTATGCTTACCCACGAAATTCACACCAAAAAGGCGAGAATAGAGAGTGTTCTTGGAGAACCACTTCAAGCAAGCAAGGTGTTCATCATCCGGGTTCGTGTGCAACACGTAGAGGCCGGGCCAATTGTGCGGCTTCAACATCCGGACGATCTAAAGGAGTGACGAGGTCATTCACAAGGAGAGCTTCGAGAGGCTGATCCATTTGAGGTGGTTCAATCGACTCAACACCACCTCAACGACATCAACGAATCACTTCATCACCAAACGTAAGTAATCGTTGAACCTTATATATATATATATATATATATATATATTGGATGTGTATATATATGTTTATATGTGTTCTTATACACATTAAGTGTGCACTAAGATCATGGCATAGTAGATCTATTGCTTTACACGCTTCCGCACACACGGTACATCGATCGGATCGGTGTATCGTTACCATCAAGATCGTCGCCCACCCGACGTTCGAACGGAGTGCAAGGAATACGTGGGAAGATTCAAAGGTGTTTAATTTCATTTCTCCGAACAACGAATCGAGGTAAAATCATGAAACCCCCTTTATGATTTTAATCGATATGAATATTGTGAAATATCGTGAACAAAAGATCCGAGGTATGAAACAATGAACGGGACGATTGTTGGAAATCGATATCCCGGGGTTAATAAAAATTGCGGAATCATAACCCCGACCGAAATCCCGTCGCCGGAAGCCACGATCACGAACACCACGCGAAGCCGGGCTCGACAAGAGCATCGCCGCGGGATGAGCCCGCGGCTAAACCCTAGCCGAACCCCATCGCGGCTGGGGTTCGCGATCGCCGTGCATGGCGATCGCATGGGGTTGCTCCGGCAGCCCCCGGGTGGCGGTGAGTCCGGCGACTTCACCGCCGTCGCCACCGGGAGGGGCGGTCAGCCCAGCTGACCACCGCGGCTCCAGCCGCGGCTCGCCCCCGGCGATCGATAGCCCGATCGATCGCCCGCCCCGACCCAGCCGGGGCGCCTTCTCGCGCACGCCGCCCGTGAGGCGGCGGGGATCCGCCACGGCACCAGCCCGTGGCATCCCCAGCGATCGACCCCGCGGTCAATCGCATGCCCCGGCGTCCAGCCGGGGCTTCCTTGCGCGGCACGCCGGCGGTCGGAACCCTAGGGTTCGACCGCCACCCCTCGGCTCCAAGCCGAGGGTTTTCTCAATCTCCGCCGGAGATCTCGAATCCCCGTCCGCGGAGTTCGTACGTTTCCCGGATCGTGCGTTCATGTATATATCACGATTAATTACACATAAAATCATAGAGGGAGTTTATGATTTTATACCTCGATTCGTTGTGCGGAGAAACGAAATCAAAACGTGTTGAAGACCTTCGGATCTTCCTATGTATTCCTTGCACTCCGTTCGAACGTCGTGTGGGCGACGATCTATCGAACTCCTATGGATCTCCTTCAACTCTCAAGCAATATCAAGTATGATATTCTTGTATGTAATTGTGATTATGAATTATGAAGGCCATGTATTGCTTTTATAGGCTACGTAGGGGATCTAAATGAGGTGGAATATTGGGCTCTCAATATTGGAGATCAAATTGAGCCCAAGCCCAAATCTATTAATCCTTACCAATATTAATTAATTTATTTTCCACTATATAAATTAATTGCACTCCCAATATTAAACCATATTATATCAAATAATATTTCTTCGGTAGTATTATTTATTCCGTGTATTTAAGATATAAATATCCATGAATAAATTTATTTATTGCTCAATAAATTATATTCATCTCTTATATCCGAGAATAGTACCATTCAACTTTAATTATTATGCGGAACAAATCCACTCATGAGGTTTGTATAATAATTCCTTATGAACTCATCTCGGGGATATTATCAACCCTTCCGGGATACACTTTCCCGTCAAGTATTCATAGCATGTCATATATAAAATACCGTGACCCAACTTTGCCGGTAATTGATAGAATATTATTATCGGACAATTCCTTTGGAAAATCAAAGTCACGTATATTAAATATACACACCCATAATAGTATCGGGGATTATGAATAAAATACTCTGAGATTTAAATCGATTATCGCAGACAATCCTAATCGAAAAATCTCAACGATCCGCCCAATACACCAAGTGTACAAGTGTGATAAAATAATTAAGACAAATTATTTTCTCTCTCACACAACGACTATACCGATGGATTGGTCCGTGTCCATCTAGGTCGTGAGCAACTGTTCGATTGATATACGAGTAACCGATAGTATGATCTTCCGTGTGACGTCGCACACCATACTAACTACAACGTATATAATCCAGGACTATATTTGCATTTATTTAATTATCAAATAATTAATAGCAAACAATCGTTTATTTAATTAGGTTAAATGCTATGACCGGGAGTTTCCGATACTTAAATCTAGACATTAAGTATACAACTCCAGCAACGATCGCATGGTGGTGGCGAAGCCACCGGACCACGCGGATCGCCCGAGCTAAGGTTTCGGCGCGCGGGAGGATCGACCCTCGGCTGGGCCGAGGGCGTGCGATCGATCACGGGGCTCGATCGCTGGGCACGGGCTGGTGCCGTGCCCGACCCCACCTGGACGGTGGGGACCTCCAGACGGCGGCGAGTCGCCGGACTCGCCGCGGGGGGCTGCCGGGCAGCCCCGGCCGATCGCTAAAGCGATCGCTCGCGCGATCGCGAGCACCGCACCCTCGGGGGTGCGTCTGGGCGTGCGCGTGCCTTCGGGCACCGCTGTGCGTTCCGTCGTATCCCGGCTCGCGTGGTCATGCTCGCGTGAACTCCGGCGATGGGTTTTTGATCGAGTTATGGTTCCGCAATTTTAATAGCCCGGGATATCGAATTCCAACAACAATTGCTCAAGCTAAGGCCAAAGAGGAAGTTGCGGAGAGACAGGGAGCTATTGAGGCTCGTTTGGATAGGATCGAGAAGGTGTTTGAGGAAGTGAAGGCGATGATGATCGCATACTTTGACCATAGTGGATTCAGGTACACATCTGCTTCCACCTTCTAATTTGTTCCCTCCCTTGTTTTTAGTAGTTGTTAGTTTTTTTTATTTTATTTTTGCTTTAGTTAAGGTCACCCCCGAGTCACTTTGGTTCGGGGGGGACTAGGTTGATCTCCCTGCTGACACACTTTGCCCAAGCAAAGTGTGTGAGGGGGCAGGTGCGCCAAACTTTTAGAGTCATAGTCTTGTCGTGGTAGCCCCTACCGATCTTATTACTTTTGCACACTTTGCCAAGGCAAAGTGTGTGAGGGGGGAAAGGGAAAGGGCAAACCCCTGTTTCTAATCGAGTCAGCATGATTATGTGATCACTTTGGGCAAACATACATACAGTAACTCAAACTTTATAGTTAAGATGCATGAAATAGGGATGATGGAACTATTCTAGGCAGCCTGTGAGATTTGAGCCTACATGAATATATGATTTCTTTCTTTGAGAGTCTGCTGTGAAAAAAATCAGAAAATCAGAAAATCAGAAAAGAAAAAAAAAAGAGATGAAAAGAAATAAAGTTGTTGTGCTAAGGCCCGTAAGAAAGGGGCAAAGTGGCAGAGAAAAGGCTAACACCAAAAAGTCATCTGCCCAAATAGAGCCTACTCCCAGAAATCTACCCATATGAGCCCAACACTACAACCTAATAAAAGACCCTTTGATAAGACCCCTACTTAGTTTAAACAAACTCATAATTAGCAGTATGGCAAATTTAGGCAAAGTGGAGTCACAGCAGAAAATGAGTGTCATTAAACCCATACACTAAAAAGAGAGAAAAACTGTGAGGGAGTGGAGTGCACCCAAAGACCTTTAACAGACTCTTGACTTATTTTTATCTTTACTTGAATTTTGTGTTATCTGTATGTACTATGCCCTGTACTGATCATGCTAAAGTCCTTTGCTTTATTTCTCCCTATTTCTTTCATTTCTGATTTCACTTTGGTCTTGAGTCAGGCAAATCAGAGCCCACGCTTGGGGACAAGCGTATCCAAGTGTGTGCGGTTCTGATGAGCTATTTTATTTGCTCATCTTAGAGCATTTTTACACCCTTTATTGAGTCAGTTTGAGTCAGTAACGTGTCTGGGAGGGCACAATTAGGTGTTTGGGCAGAGTGTGATTGGATGCAAGTAACAGGTGGCGCACTGGGTAAAAGAAGCAAGAAATCCCCTTCTTTGGGCAAAGAAGTATTCTGGAGTGGGTAGTGACTGCAACAGTTTGACCACATCGGGAAAATGGGTAAAGTCATGAAGCAGAAGAGCCAGAATCCTTATCAAGTATCGTGCCTGGTCCGACACCTGTGGAGGAGAAGATACCTGAAGATTGCGATTTGGGCAGTGGAAGGCTGTGGACAAAAGGTTCCCTGTGGGCAAGCTAGCAGCGTACCAGAATTCCTGAAATTGGGGGATCTTACTTATCCCCCAACCCATTGACCGCTGACCGTTATTCCTTGGGGAGGAGAAACAGTCGCGATCTGCAATTCAAAAATTCGAAGTCTTTAAAAGAGCGGGGCACGGGCGAGCAGAAGAGAAGACAGACGAGAGAGAGAAAACCCAAGAGCGAGTCACCGGTCCCGTAGCACGCCGCCGTGGAAGGAGTTCGCCGGAGAGATATCAGAGTTGTTCGTCCGAGTCTCCTTTTATTTATTTGCAGTAGATCCAGCCTTCGGGCTGAGAAACAATTTTAATGCTTTTTGTTTTTAATTTCCTTTGAATTCAGTTTCGTTTTTTGATTTCAAAATAGTTCGTTTTGAACTATGAATAATATAGATCGTATTCCCCTATTTATTTTGTCTTTTTTTTTTCAGTATGATTGGCTAAGTTGTTCGTGCATCTGGGCAGGGACGGATCGAAGGAGATTTAGGGTTTAGTTAGGCCGCGAGGTTGAAGGGGCTAGAGTAGCCGGTTGGGCGTTTGTTCCCGAAGCAAAGTTTGTTGAGGTTTATTTCTGGGGAGTTTGGGCAAACTAGGACGACCACTAGTGAACCTTTACAACCTGGGATACTGGTGATTGGCAAACCGCATAGATGTACCTTGTAGTATTGTTGCGGGCATAGCACTAGAACTTGCTGGAGATTGTGGTCGTATGACTCAGAGTTCCGAGCATGCTATTGGCCGAGCGGGTCCGTCTAGGGAGTAATGCGGGTTTGGGCAAACTAGATCCATGTTTGGTCGCATAGGTTATCGAATTGTTCAGATCTAGGGGTTTAGGCATAAGGTTAGCTTGCCTTCTCTTTACACAGTAAGGATAGAAGAGGGGTGGGGCAGCTGGGGGCGTGACGCAATAGGACCACTGTTGTCTTTTTAAAGCACCCTATAACTGCTGACAAACCGCTGGTAGAAATCCTTAGTGCCTATGACCGGTAGTTTGGCCTAATGATCCTGAGTGAAGCCGTCTGCCCGGATGCCTTGTTTATCATTTGATTTAAGTTTTCCTTTAAGTATTCAGTTAGATCTGAGTGTCTGCTCTGTTTTTATTTTAGATCTGTTTAATTTGCATGTTAGTTTTGTTAGTTGTAGTTAGATCTGAGTGTTTGAACGATTGCAAAACCGTTGTGCCCACAGCACCCAAACTCAAAACACTTTGTGCTAACCCCTTGGGCAAAGCCGAGATCACCTACCGTAATTGCCTCCTTGTGGGACCGACCCCACGTACTTACCATTATCTACTCTTTTGTAGTGATAGGGTACTGGCTAAATACAAATATCATTTTGACCGGCGTTTGTTCCCACGACAAACATTCGTCGCTCGTCGGCGACCAAACATGGATCTAGTTTACCCAAACCCGCATTAACATCTAGACAGACCCACTCGGACAATTTCATGCCCGGAACTCCGAGACATACGGCCGCTAGTGATATGCCCGCAACAATACTACAAGGTACATTTATGTGGTTTGCCCAATCACCGGTATCCCAATTTGTAAAGGTACATTTGTTTCGGGAACAAACCCCCAACCGGCTACTATAGCCCCATCAACCTCTCGGTTTTACTTTGTCCTAAATCTCCCTCGATATGTATTTGCCCAGACTCTAGTAATAATCCATCAACATATAACTAAATAAAAGTAAAGAAAGCAAAATCGAAACCAAATACTATAAACAAAATCATTATATTAAATAAAGAAAAACATAATATACAATTTTGCCCAAACAAGCTTCCCCAAACGGCAGTGTTTCACCTCTCGACTCTCAAAATAAGTACATATAAACTCTCAGAAGGGGCAAAGTGGCAGAGAAAAGGCAAATCAAAGAGCCCTATGCCCAAATAGAGCATACTCCTCAAAATCCACCCATATGAGCCCTACACTACAACCCAATAAAAGTCCCTTTGATAAGACCTCTGCTTAGTTTAAACAAACTCAGATAAGCAATATGGAAAATTTAGGCAAAGTAGAATCACAGCAGAAATGAGTGTCATTGAGCCCATACACTACAAAGAGAGAAACACACTGTGGGGGAGAGACCCAAAGACCTGGAACAGAATCTTGACTTATTTTTATCTTTACTTGAATTTTGATTTGTCTGTATGTAATATGTCATGTACTGATCATGCTAAAGTCCTTTGTTTTGTTTCCCCCTCTTTCCTTTGTTTCTTTTTCACTTTGGTCTTGAGTCAGGTAAATCAGACCTCACGCTTGGGGACAAGCGTGTTCCAAGTGTGTGCGGTTCTGATGAGCCATTTTATTTGCTCATCTTAGAGCCCTTTTTCTTCTTTTATCGAGTCTGTTTGAGTCAATAGTGTGTCTGGGAGGGCACAATTAGGTGTTTGAGCAAAGTATGCAGGTATTCATGTCAGCAGGTGGAGATTGTGCGGAAAATTCAAATGAATGGTCCAATTTGGCCAAACGCGGGATTCTTAAGTAGAGGTGACTCAAGCAGTTGGGCCTAATAAGGCAAAGTCGGCACTGTGAGGCAAAGTCGTCACTATGAGCAAAGTAACTATGCGTAAGAGTCAACCGCTTAACAAGCATCACGCATGGTCCACCTACCTGGGAGGAGAAGAGCTGGAAAAAAAATATTCATTTGGGAAAAGTCGCTTCTTTGGGCAAAGGGCAGAAGGCACCCAGTTTGGGAAAACGGCGAGTATCGAGCATACCAGAGCAACAGATTCCGAAAGTTGGGGGATTATGCCTAATCTCTCCTATCTTTATCCGGTCAGCTGATAAGGAAAGAATCCCTAAAGACCAAGACTTTCCTTGACCAGCAAGAGTCCCAGTAAGAATACACTCTGGACGGACTACACCCATACGGCCCAAGCCCACCAAGCCCATCAGCCCATCAAACTCCTATTTTAATCTGATGCCCTAGAGACCGAAAAAAGAATCGCTGAGAGAGAAAAAAACACACCACACATAAGAAGAAATACAGAGAGCACAATACATGAAATTATTGAGAGTTCTTTATGTATTTGTTTTGAGAGTCGAGAGGTGAAACACTGCCCTTTAGGGCAGCCCGTTTGGGCGAAATTGTATATTATATTTTTCTTTATTTAATTTAATTTTTTTCTATTAAGTATTTGGTTTCGTTTTTGATTTCTTTATTTGTTTTAATTATTTGTTGATGGATTATTAGCGTCTGGGCAAAGGCAGATCAAGGGGAATTTGGGCTTAGTAGAACATAGAGGTTGATGGGGTTAGAGTAGCCGGTTGGGGGTTTGTTCCCGAGGTAAAGTTGGTTGAGGACTATTTTTGGGGAGTTTGGGCAAACTAGGACGACCACTAGTGAACCTTTACAATATGGGATACTGGTGATTGGGCAAACCGCATAGATGTACCTTGTAGTATTGTTGCGGCCATAGCACTAGAACTTGCTGGTGATTGCGGTCGTATGACTCGGAGTTCCGAGTCATACATGAATCTTGTTTTCTCAAACCCGCATTACCCTCTAGACAGACCCACTCGGCATAACGTTAGCTTGCCTTCTCTTTATACAGTAAGGATAGATAAGGGGTGGAGAAATTGGGGGCGTGACGCAATAGGACCACTTTTGTCTTTTTAAAGCACCATATAACTGCTGACAAACCGTTGGTAGAAATCCTTAGTGTCTATGACCGGTAGTATGCCCAGATGAACCTGAGAGATGTTGTATGCCCAGATACTGATTTTCCTCAACTTAGAGTCGAGTTGTTCATGAGAGAACCGCTGTGCCCACAACAAATCAAAACAAAACTTTTTAAATCGTGACAACCCTCTAGGCAAAGCCGAGATCACTTATTGCAATTGCCTCCTCGTGGGACCGACCCCACATACTTACCACTATCTACCTTGTAGTGTTAGGTTATTGACTAAAATATAAATATTATTTTGGCAGCGCGTTTGCTCCGCGACAAGCAATTCGCGCTCGTCAATTAAATTATTGAAAAATATATAACATAACTATATATATACCTTATAATTTATAGTATAAATTATGGATTACATAATTAATTAATAATTATCATATTAAATAAAAATTATTCTTTATATAAAAATAAATCAATAAAACATAAATAAAAGATAATAATCAAATAAAAAAAATATTTTGATTGATTAACATTTAAAACAACCAAAAAATATATTTTATTTAATTTACTATTATTTATGTCATAAATAATTATGCACACTATAAGTTTTTTAATTTATCAACTTACTTTTTAAATTCTTAAAAATATTTTTTTTGTAATTTTTTATTAAAAATATATTTTTACTATTAAAAATTAAAAAAGTAAAAATATACAAATAATAAAAAATTTCTCTTGATTAACATATATTTTTACTTTTTAATTTTTAGTAGTAAAAATTTATTTTTAAGTAAAAATCTTTAATAAAAAGATTATTTGTAACGTATACATATTAAGTTGATTATTAGTAAATTTAATTTATTTTTTATTTTTTATATTAATTAAGCGAAATAATTTTGTATTTGATTATTATCTATTATTTATGTTTTATTGATTATTTTGTATGTAAAGAATAATTTTTATTTAATATGATAATTATTAATTAATTATGTAAATCATAATTTATACTACAAATTATAACATATATATATAGTTATATTATATATTCTTTCAACAAACTAATTTAGTTTAGTGGTAAAAGTTATTATTTTCAAATTCATGGGCCAAGTTCGAACTCCATTTCAAGCAAAACTTTTTTGTATTTTCTACGAGTGATGAGGTGGCAGATTGTGCTGACGTGGCAAGCTGACGTCAGCTTTTAGGCAAGAGAATGAAGTCACGTGCCATTCTCGTGACTTTTTCGCCGGAAAAAACGTCCAAATGACTAAACCTGATAAAAAAAACGAAGTTAAAAGACATCTAAGTAAATGTGGCATTTCTGGATGACCAAATATGATTTCATCCCGATTTTTATTGAAATTTCAAATTGTGATTGTATCTAAAGTGTATTTGCTAATTCACTCTAACGTTTTATCTTGTGTGAAATTCATTCAACGACCGAGTGTCACGAAAACATGACTTTAAAACACAAAATACTTTTAATTTTTTATTATAGTGTAATACTTGTTTTGTTGAATAAGTATACAAATAAGACAAATGACTAAAAAATAAAATATATTTAATTTTTTCATTATAGTGTAATACTTGCTTTGTTGAATAATTATGTTGTATGCAAATAAGACAAAACACTAAATTAAGTAAGTAGTCACATAAACCACAAGTAAAACCAACATAAAAATAATTAAATATCACGAAAATTATTTTTTCATAAAAAAAAAGTGATATTGTAGTAATTTTTATAGGAGTTGTCATATTATCTCAATTAGTCAACATAAGAAACCGATTGTTGGCCGTTTTTCTTAATACGTGTCACGACAATATGCTGTTGCAAGTCGGACAATAGCTCAACTAAAATTGCTTTGAAGTTTGAATTTATCATGTCATTTATTGATTGATTGATGCACGGGCCAATATAACTCGGTGAGTATTCTTTACTCCTATTATTTTTAAAAGCAAAGACTTTTCAAGGTCTAAACATGACATTTGAATTCATAATTAAAAAAGAAAAAAAAAAAAGAAGGAAAGGGCACTTTAATATTTGTGCCAAACCAAAACAAATCGAACATTGAAGCTCTAAGTATTCTTGCAATAAACAAATGTAACACACGCCAGATTGGACTTTCTAAGCAGCTTCCTATAATTTCTTCGTATACGCCTGACTTTGTCTATATATAGAATAGACTGAGTCAACTATAAACCAACCCCGAATAGTAATACCCACACCGATTCAATTCCTACTCCCTTGAATCATTTGGTTTTACATTACATACATTTGATCTATAAGAACCTCCTAAACCCACCCGGACATCTCATCTCATCCCATCATCAACATCATAAAAATCAAAAAGAAGAAGAAATCGATGATCATGTTTTCCTGCAGGAAATTAGTTCTAGTCTTATTTTTGTGTTTGTTTGTTTGTTCGATATCTTTGGCTCAGAATTCATGTCCTGCCTACACCTTCACCAACAACAACCAATACACCGCCTGCAATACCCTCCCGGTCCTCAACTCCTATCTCCACTGGACCTACCACCAGCCGAACAACAGCATCGACATAGCCTACCGGCACACGGGGATCACCCGCTCCAACTGGGTCGTCTGGTCAATCAACCCCAGATCCTCCGGCATGATTGGCTCCCAGTGTCTCGTCGCTTTGTTCAATAATTCAACTGCACCGCGTGTTTACACTTCTTCCGTCAACGGCTACAACACACAGTTGCAGGAGGGTCCCCTGAGCTTCTCTGTTCCGTCCATGAGTGCTGAGTTCAGCAACGGTCAGATGATCATATACGCCACCATCTCGCTTCCCCCTGGTGGGACGTCCTTTCAGCAGCTTTGGCAGCACGGGGATGTTTCCAGTTCCGGCACCCCTATGGCGCATCCCAGGACTCAAGACCATCAGAGGTCCTTTTCAACTATTGATTTTGCTACCGGAACCTCAGTAAACACCGGCGCTGGGGCCGGAGGATCAAGGCAAAGGAGAAGAAATGTGAGTTTTTGTTATAAAAATATATATAGAGAGACTGTGATTGATTGATTATGAGATCTGATCTGAATATTCTGTTATTGATTTTTGTAGGTTCATGGGGTCTTGAATGTTGTGAGTTGGGGAATCATGATGCCCCTTGGCGCTATGGCAGCAAGGTACTTGAAGGTGTTCAAATCTGCCAACCCTGCTTGGTTCTACCTTCACGTCTCCTGCCAAGCCTCTGCCTACATCGTTGGCGTGGCCGGCTGGGGCACTGGTCTCAAACTCGGCAGCGACTCCACCGGAGTCGAGCACACCCTTCACAGGAACATGGGCATCACCCTTTTTGTCCTCGCAACTCTTCAGGCATTTGCTATTCTTTTGAGGCCCAAGCCCGAACACAAGTACAGACTCTACTGGAATGTGTACCACCACTCTATCGGATACACCGTCATAGCCCTCAGCATCGCCAACATTCTTGAGGGCCTCGACATATTGGACCCCGAGCAGAAATGGAGAAGAGCATACATCGGCGTGCTCATAGCCATGGCAGCCGTTGCTGTTTGCTTAGAGGCATTTACTTGGTTTCTTGTGATCAAGAGGAAAAGGGAGACTTCTAAGCAACCAATTGGAGTCAATGGATACAGCGCTTAGAATATACCTGCTAGTACATACAAACACATGACTTATTCCAGGGGGTTTTGATTTTTGTTGAGATAGCTATAGAATTCGTTATTAATATTTGAGTTGTTTTGTTTTGTTTTATTTTTGTATTATGAATCTATGATGATCTGTTTTGTGAGGTCTAATAGATAGACATATATAGATTGTTTGCTGCTGTGTTTTACTTGTCTGTATAGTGTAAAATATTACTATTAGCACAGTTTTCGTCCTCTGTTTTAATTTGTTGTGTCTTCTTTATGCATCTTGATTTTATTTTTCATTTGTCAATAGTACACACTAATACAAACATATGAACTTTATTTTAAATTTCACCAAAGTATTTATACTAGAGCAAAGTGTGTACACACCGTAGGGATCAGTTTTATGGAGATGACTAAGAACAGAAACAAGACGATGCTCGTGTTAGACACGATCTCCTTAAAACAAAATTCGACCTTTACCGATCGTTTGTTTCCCAAGATACAACGTTTCAAGCAACTACGTTGCACGTCGAACCGAGAGTTGCCTGAAAGACTTCACCGGAGGGCCAAAGATAGTACGAGAGAAAAGGAGAAGGAAATAGCAAATTGCTAGAATGGTTTTGATGTGTTTCTTCACAAACATGAAGCTCGTTTTATATAGTCGAGCATTGGGGATGTTGAAGGTTCATGCATGAACCTGGAAATTGTTGACCGTAACGGTCGAGTCATTATGGCTCTGCATTAAGGCCTCCTTAATGCTCAATTTGAATTTCAAAAAATTTAATTAGAAATATATTTTTATTTGATTTATTTATTTAATGTATAAAATCAGTCAATGACCATAATGGTTCGAGAAAAGAAATTTGCAAAAAATTAGCTTTGTTGACCGCCCCCAAATCGAACCGACATTCGTGTACGCAGGTCGCGCTCGCACACAAGTT
Organism: Euphrasia confusa; assembly: GCA_954870475.1. NCBI lineage: Eukaryota > Viridiplantae > Streptophyta > Magnoliopsida > Lamiales > Orobanchaceae > Euphrasia > Euphrasia confusa. The sequence goes on from OX940962.1 coordinate 38,759,424, forward strand.
CGGGGTTCGTAGGCTATTTTCGTCAAGTTTTGCACCCCCTCTGCGCGCACGTAGGAGGCGGAGCAATACTATAACAATTCATTCATAAGCTAATTAAAGTGTAAGCACTTTATATACCCACTTGAGTTTGGATCTTTTTCCAATGTGGGATTGCACATTTCACATTAAATTTCTCTTCATTTTGATTATATTTCAAGAATTAATTTCTCATTCATTTCAACTTCGATTTGAGCAAACGAGGTATCGAATCGAAGCTCTCTAGGAGCTCTATATTTTCCAACAGTCCCCCCTGAATGAAAATTACACAAAAACCAAAAGTAGTTTTGGTGAAATCAATCAACGTTAGAAACGTGCATAGGATAGGTAGGTGTTAACCTTTGAACCTTCCCTTGTGAAAGCATACCAACTTTACTGATTAAATAGTAGACACGATGTCTTTGAACTATTCACCATTTGTGTAAACGATAATATACCCCACTCACGTTCTTTCTAACAAATCTCAGTTCTCATGATTATGTTCATTTTGGCCCTGAACATCAGTCTGGTTCTGTAAGAGTGTTTAAGAATATGTCTTACTGTATTCTCTTCGAAGCGGCCCCACTTCTCTCTTACATAGGTGATTTCTTTCAAGAGTATTCATAATATCTCCTTTGAATCATTAATAGTCATTCGCTAATCCTCACACACAATCACTGTAACATCTTTTAGGCAATGGACTTTTGGTGGAAATCAAATTCCCCCTCAGGACAGTTATAACGAAGTTTAGACGGTTAGGTTGTCCTTTTGAACCTAGTTCTTGGGATCTCCAGTCATATAGGTAAGGTTTTCCATCGTCTCAAATCTCTTTCTTTAAGGCTTTTAGTCCCATTCCTGTAGATGACGACATTACTAACTCTCGATTTAACCGTTTGGTTAATGGATCTGCGATATTATCTTTAGATCTTACGTAGTCTATTGAGATAACTCCAGTCGAGAGTAGTTGTCGAATGGTATTATGTCTGCGACGTATATGTCTAGACTTACCATTGTACATGTTACTTTGTGCTCGTCCAATTGCAGATGACTATCACAATGAATACGAATTGGAGGCACAGGTTTCGTCCACTTTGGAATATCTTCTAGGAAATTCCTGAGCCACTCGGCCTCTTCGCCACATTTATCTAGAGCTATAAACTCTGATTCCATTATGGATCTAGCAATTACTGTTTGCTTAGACGATTTCCAAGAAATAGCAGCTCCACCGAGAGTGAATACATATCCACTTGTGGACTTGGAGTCTTTTATGTCAGAGATCCAATTTGCGTCAGTGTAACCTTCAATTACTGCTGGATATCGAGTATAATACAACCTAGAATCTCGAGTTTATCGTAAATATCTAAGTAATTGTACAATAACTTTCCAGTGACTTTCACTTGGATTACTAGTGTATCTACTTAGTTTATTTACTGTATAGGCTATGTCTGGTCTTGTACAACTGGTTAAGTACATTAGACTGCCCGATCACTCTTGAGTACTCTGTTGGAGTTGTGTACTTAATGTCTAGATTTAAGTAACGGAAACTCCCGATCCATTGTCATTAATCTATTTAATTAAATAAACAATCATTTGCGTTTAAATATTTATAATTAAATATATGCAAATTATAGTCCTAGATTATATACGTTGTAGTTAGTATGGTGTGCGACGTCACACGGAAGATCATACTATCGGTTACTCGTATATAATCGAACAGTTGCTCACGACCTAGATGGACATGGACCAATCCATCGGTATAGTCGTTGTGTGAGAGAGAAAATAATTTGTCTTAATTATTTTATCACACTTGTACACTTGGTGTATTGGGCGGATCGCTTGAGATTTATCGATTAGGATTGCCTTCAATAATCGATTTAAATCTCAGAGTATTTTATTCTTAATCCCCGATACTATTGCGGGTGTGTATATTTAATATACGTGACTTTGATTTTCCAAAAGAATTGTCCGATTATGATATTCTATCAATTACCGGTAAAGTTGGGTCACGGTATTTTATATATGACATGCTGCGAATACTTGACGGGAAAGTGTGTCCCGATAAGGGTTGATAATGTCCCCGAGATGAGTTCATAAGGAATTATTATGCAAACCCTGCAGGTGGATTTATTCCGCATAATAATTAAGGTTGAATGGTACTAGTCTCGGATACAAGAGATGAATAAATTAATTACGCAATTAATTTAAATTTATTCATGGACATTTCTATCTTAAACGCACGGAATAAATAATACTACCGGAGAAATATTATTTGATATAATATGGGTAAATATTGAGAGTGCAATTATATTTATATAGTGGAAAATAAATATAATTAATATTGGTAAGGATTAATAGATTTGGGCTTGGGCTCAATTTAATCACCAATATTGGAAGCCCAATATTCCACCTCCTTTAGATCCCCTACGTAGCCTATAAAAGCACTACATGGTCTTCTCTATTCTCATAAGTTGTAGTACACAATTTTAGAGAGAGAAAGGAGAGAAGAAGATCCATGAAGTTCGGAGGATCGTCGCCCACACGACGTTCGAGCTAGTGCAAGGAATACGTGGGAAGATCTCAAGGTCATCAAATTGAGTTCTTCGTTTTTCCGAACAACGAGAACGATGTATAAATCATAAAACCCTCTTTATGATTTTATCGTTTAATTATCGTGAAAATAACGTGAACGTAAGATCCGAGGTTCGGGATCCTCACCGGGGTCGAGCTGGGTGGTGGTGATCAAAGATCACCGGACCACCGCGGCTGGAGCGACCCAGCAGCGAAGGATCGCGCGGAGGAGTTGACTGCCGAGGCAAGCGGCCGCCTGGGGGGTCAAGCGGCCGCCTTGTGTGCCCAGGCAGCGGGCTGCGGGATTTCCCGCAGCGGATCCGCGGGGGCATTGTGGGTTGCGTGCGGGGTCGCACGGCTGCAACCCTAGCACTCGCCTGGACGCGAGTGCGAGCCCCATCGAGCAGCAGCGGCTCGTCCGCGGCTAGGTCTCGATTGGGAGTTCCTTCGGGGATGGCTTCGGCTATTCCGGCGAGGGTTAGGGCACATCCGACGGGCTGCTACGAGCAGCCCTACACGCCATGCATGAGATGCGATTGATCGCCTCGGGTTCGCCCGTAGATGGTGATCGATCGGGCTTCTCCCCGCGTCCGGTGACGTGGGATTTTTCCGGTGGAGGGATTTCGATCGGAGTTGTCAATTCCGCGTTTACCGACAACTCCGGGATATCGATTTCCAACAATTGGTATCAGAGCGTTGGTTTTCGTTCACAGTATTTTTCGATAAATTATTCTACCTTGCAGGGTTTCCGACTATTATGGCTAGATTTAATTTTAATTAATTAATGTCATAATATTGTTCTTGATTATTAAACTCTCGGACATGTCGAGATTCGTTTTTGTGTGGTGAATGCTTGTAATAGTAAAAATTCGGGGGTTGACCGAATTTAAGTTTATTATTACGTTCTTATTTTTCCGAAAATTGTATAAGGTCGATTTCATGTATAGAATCGATACCGGATAATTGTAATAAATTTTTGTAATTTATTTACGTTGGTTCGATGTTGGAACGATCGCCGGAAGATGAAGACACGTGACGAGGAGGACTAGGGCTCATGGAGATCGACCAAGAGGAGGAGGCCGATCGCCCCTTGGCCGTGGGCTGCCGCCGGCGGTGGTGGCTGGCCGGATGGGGTGGCGGCGGCGGTGCTCTCCTCCGGTGGCGGTCCGGCGGTGGGGCGCGGGGATCCTCGTGATCTTCGTGCTCTCCCGGAAGATTTACTTTCCTAATTTATTCGGTTTTTCTATTTTGAGTACTCCTATTTTTGGGAACTCTCATGGAATAGGAAAAGAATAAATTTAGAATAAATTTATTTTTCCTTATTGATTATTCCTATTTTTGGGAATTTTCATGGAATAGGAAAGTAATAAATTTAGAATTAATTTATTTTTCCTATTTAATTATTCCTTTATGGAATTTTTAATGGATTAGGAAAATAATTAATTTGGAAAGTTTTTGAAAGTCCTTAATTAATTTTTCCTATTTAATTATTCCTTTATGGAATTTTTAATGGATTAGAAAAGGAATTAATTAGGAAGGATTAGGAGTCCTAATTTATTTTATTTCCTTATTCTATTATAGAAGTCTTCTAGAGTATTCCAAGTTTGACTTGGATAGGACTCTAGAGATTTAATGGAATTAGAAAGGAAAATAAAAATAAATAAAAAATAAAAAATAAAAAATATTAATAAATATTTAATTTTATTTTTGATTTATTCAATTGGCTTAATTTTGAATTAAGTGGCTTTTGGATTTATTGAGAATAATAGATATTAAATATTGAGATTAATATTCTCGTCACATGGAGCATTCAAGAACGAAGACTAAAGACTAGAAGATGCGTACGGGGATGCAATAAAGCCATAATAGTCAGAAAATAATATTCTAGTATTATTTTGACTATGTGATAATATTCTATGTGCTTTATTTCATGTATGCATGCTTATGTGTATTTATTTATGCATTAGATAGCGTATCCCTTGTTGTAAAAAGCTAAGTGGGAGAGGGATTGGAAACAATTCCATGGTCTCCATTGCTGTTCTCTTGGTGACTTTTATGAACTTTTGAAGTTCGTATAGACAAGTCATTGTAGGAAAATTCTTGTAATTCCTTTTACGAGAAACATTCATTGAGTTTATCAAACAATGCCTAATTTGTCTTTTCAAAGCTGATTTCAAGTCGACTCATTCTCACCCCGGGGAGTGGAATGGAGCCAAAGCCACTTGGTCATGTCGAGGACACAAATTATAGACCTTCGTACCATATTTTGTTATGGATCGATTGTCTGCTCGGCTCCTTCATTTAATGAGAGATAGGGTTGTTCGCATGGTGAATCACTGGTTAGAAACTTCGAGTTTCACTTATGATTCTTCGCGTCTTGATTTACGAAAGTCGAATGGATCAAGTAATTGGGAGTCACTTATAAAAATCTTTTGGTATAGTAAACGTCCACACCACGTGGCTTGCTATATTGAATGGGATTTTGGATTAAGTGATGTAGACTGTTATAGAAGGGAGTAAAGGAGCGTATGTTAACGTAAACGTCCACACCACGTGGCTTGCGGTGAATATGTGTGTCCCAAACAATCTTCTTAGGTACTGAGAAATGGTTTACACTTAGATACGCGTTATAGTTGTTGGAAATCGATATCCCGGGCTATCAAAATTTTGCGGAACCGATAACCCGACCGAAAACCCTAGATCGCCGGAGGATTGGATCCCCGACTCATCCGCAGGAGTCCGACCTTTGGAGACTACGCGCCTGAAGACACGCAGCCCGCCCCCAGCCGATTTTCTCCCGCGAGTTGGATCCACGAACGCGAACACCAACGAACCGGGCTCGACGAGAGTAACACCGCCGCGGGATGAACCCGCGGCTAGAAACCCTAGCCGAACCCCGCTAGGGTTCGCGATCGCCGTGCATGGCGATCGCCGGGGATGCACGGCATCCCCGCGGGGCTGATCCGATCAGCACCCGCCGGCGGTGAGTCCGGCGACTCACCGCCACCACCTCACGGGGTGGAGGGCCCCCAGCCGCGGCACCAGCCCGCGGCTGTCCTCCGCGATCGACTTCGGTCGATCGCCCGCTCCGGCTTCGGCCGGAGCTTCCCCGCGCGCACGCCGCCGTCCAGGGAGGTCGGGGAGACCATCTGCCGTGGCTCCAGCCCACGGCGACTTCCCCAGCGATCGACCCTTGGTCGATCGCGTGCACCGGCGTCCAGCCGGGGCTTCTCCTTGGCGCGGTTACCGGCGGTCGAAACCCTAGGTTTCGGCCGCCCCCTTTCGATCTTCGCCGGGGATCTCGAATCCCCGTCCCCGAAGTTCGTACGTTTACCCGGATCGTGTGTTCATGTATATACTACAAATAATCACATAAAATCATAAAAGAGGGTTTATGATTTACTACCTTCGATTCGTTGTACGGAGAAACGAATTAACGCGTTGATGACCTTGCGATCTTCCCACGTATTCCTTGCACCTCGTTCGAACGTCGTGTGGGCGACGATCTATCGAACTCCTATGGATCTCCTTCACTCTTCAAGACTTTATGATTGGCGTATCTTAGGTTAAGTTATGAAAAAGTGAAGACCATGTAGTGCTTATATAGGCTACGTAGGGGATCATAAGGAGAATAAATATTGGGCTTCTAATATTGAAAATTAAATTGGGTCCAACCCAAATCTATTAATTCTTATCAATATTAATTTTATTTATTTTCCACTATATAAATAAAATTGCACTCCCAATATTATTCCATATTATATCAAATAATATTTCTCTGGTAGTATTATATATTCCGTGTATTTAAGATTTAAATATCCATGAATAAATTTATTTATTGCTCAATAAATATTATTCATTTCTTATATCCGAGAATAGTACCGTTCAACTTTAATTATTATGCGGATTAAATCCACCTGCAGGGTTTACATAATAATTCCTTATGAACTCATCTCGGGGATATTATCAACCCTTACGGGATACACTTTCCCGTCAAGTATTCACGGCATGTCATATATAAAATATAGTGACCCAACTTAACCGGTAATTGACCCAGTAATTAAACCGGTCAGTTCCTTTGGAAAATCAAAGTCACTTATATTAAATATACACACCCGCAATAGTATCGGGGATTAAGAATAAAATACTCTGAGATTTAAATCGATTATCCAAGGCAATCCTAATCGATGAATCTCAAGCGATCCGCCCAATACACCAAGTGTACAAGTGTGATAAAATAATTAAGATAAATTATTTTCTCTCTCACACAACGACTATACCAATGGGTTGGTCCGTGTCCATCTAGGTCGTGAGCAACTGTTCGATTAAATACGAGTAACCGATAGTATGATCTTCTGTGCGCCCATGCACACCATACTAACTACAACGTATAAAATCCAGGACTATATTTTGCATAAATAATTAATGCAAATAATTGTTTATTAATTAAATAGGTAAAATGCTATGATCGGGAGTTTACCGATACTTAAATCTAGACATTAAGTACACAACTCCAACAATAGTATTCTTCCCCACGAAGTAACGCTATAAATGATGTATGACCGAAGCAAATCTAATTACGAAATCGTTTGGGTAAGGTAAACGTCCACACCACGTGGCTTGCCATATCTGATGGGATTTTAGTTGTGATTAGTGGTTTAATGATATTATTTGAGGGAGATAATATCGGAGATTAAATCGATTGTTTGTTGTTATATGTGCTCATAGATTATGAATGGCTTTGAACCCACTTTATGTGAAACTTGAGGATTAAACTCACTGGACCCTGAATGTATTAATTGGAATAGAGATCTAGACATTACCCAAACTGTTGCTGAGTACAAGATTGTACTTAGTGAGCTTTGTCCTCCCGAACCTACTGAATGTCTCAACTTTGTTTAGACATGACGTAGAGGGTATACAAGAGGTGATGAGGATACTCATAAAGGCCATCCGATTCGAGGAAACGCTTAAACACGTTTTCGAGATGAAGGACCTTTTAGACGAGTTGAGACAAAAATCGCAAGCTCTTGTAGGAAATGCCAAAGGTTTCGAACCTAAGGGCAAAAACCAGGGGAAAGGAAAAGCAAGCGAAGAAACCCAGTGGTCCTAAGATACTTGGATCACGAGATGGGACGAGAAAGCCAATAGGCAAGAGCTCTCGATGCAAACAGTCTGGGTACTGGAAGTCTGATTATCCTCTCAAAGAAAGTACAAAATTTTCTTTAGTCGAAAAACATAGTCAGTGGTATTATCTACCGGAACCTGGTGTGTAGATATGGAACCACTGACGGTATGTGTATTTGAATGCAAGGGTTCCAAGAAACCCGACGACTTAGAAAAGAAGAAATCGTAGTCTACATGGGCAATGCTGTGGAGGAGGCAGCTGTTGCAGTGGAGGACATTTTATAGGATTTCATTTTGAGTTATTTCTTTTATGTACCTTAGAAAGAACTTTGTTCTAGATTTCTAAAGAATGGATATTTTATTTCTTTTAATCATTTGATGGTTATAAGAAGAAATAATGATATTATCTATTCTGGTACATTGACTAGCAATATATAAATGATGAATCCTGAGAGTCCACCACGATGCAACGAACCGTTTTATTTAACTCGTTTTACTAATAAGAGATTTCTTTATTAAATCATTTATACTTGTGGATTCTTATGCTAAGTCATATTTATTCAAATAAGAAGTTCAAAGGTCGAAAATTGATTTTTGATCAATTAAGTTGAAGGAGTGGACCTTCCGACCTAAGAATCTAATTTGGAAGATAACATTACTAAGCAATCCTTTATGGATATAAGATGTAAGATCCGGACAAGTATTAGGAATGATTAACTCTGATGTATGCAGACCGTTGTTCACTCAGACTTAAAGGTACGAGTACTTCATTTTATGATTACTCGATAAATGGATTAGCATATATACCTGATGTGCCACAAAAGCAAAGTGTTTTGACAAGTCAATGGAAACAAAGCTATTGTGGGAAACCTTCACGGTATATCCATTAGAAGCCTGCGATTTGATCGCGGAGGCAAGCACCTGTCTGAGGAATGCATGGCATACTGATCAGAGATTGGGATTAGATCCCAAGAGACACACCATACACTCTTGTGTAGAAATGGTGTGTCGATAATAAGAAATGGAACTCTTATAGAGATGGTAAAATAATGAGTAGTACGGAACTACCTATGTTCTATGGATATATCTTGGAAACAACGACGCATTCGATGCTGTTGTAGAATATCCTGGAAGAACAAAAGTCGTGTGTTCAATAGTACTATGAAGCAGAAGGACGTTATAAGTTCTAACGCCCGGTTCATGGAGAAGACTATTAAGATGAGCCACAAGCCCAAAGTGACGTAATACTTTTGGAATGAGAGAAAACGATAAGGACTGGGAATCAGCCGAACCGAGTAGCGGTACACCACTGACTGCACCTACTGTTGTTACGGTTAATACACTGGAATGCCGTTGTAGTGGGAGGTTGTTTAACAACCGGAGATATTCATAAGACTAGGTGAGTCTTCGGACTCTGGACCTAGTATACATGAAATCAATCCCTAGATCTACATAGAGGCGGTACTAGATCTAAATGTGCTTTCTTGGAAAGCAATAAGGATTATTGCTAAGAGGCGAGATCATTTAGAGTACAAGCTTAGTTGATCCATTTATGGATTGAAACAAAGCATTGAATTCGTGGAACTTGCGCATTGATGAGATAGTCCATTTGATGGATTCATCAAAAGACATTGACGAATCGTGTGTATGGGAAACGTGATGGAAACAAGGTGGTGTTTCTCGGGTTTAATGTAGATAACATTTTATCATTGGTAACAATGTAAAGATGTTGTCAGACATAAAATGATGGTTGTCTAGATAAATCACTATGAAAGATATAGGAAGAAGTTAGACATGTTCTTGAGATCTTGGATCTCTAGGAAAGAACATTGTACTTCTCCTGGACATCTTACATAGATATGATTATGGTTCGTTTTAACATGCAAGATTCTGAGAAAGGTTGTTACATTTCAGACACGGAATGCATCTATCTAAGGACATGTGTTTTGGAAACACAAAAGGAGATAGAAGCAATTAAAGCGGTTTCCTACACTTGGAGTGTGGAAAGCTTGATAAATGCGATGTTGAAAACGAGAACCTGATATCTGCTATACGGCTAGTATAGTGGGAGGATATCAAGGTAATCCTGGAAAGGAATACTCGACTGCTGTAATGAACATTTTAAGTACTTTCGAAGTACTGGAAACTATGTTCTGGATTACGGAGCAGACAAGCTTTTCCTTTGGATTACACTCTCTTAGATTTCTGATCAAATAAGGACCGGTGTAAGTCGATATCAGGCTATGTGTTTCACTATTAAAGGAGGAGGAGTTTTAACCAAGAATAGCGGCCTCAGAGGCAGCGGAAGTTCTAGTGAAGCTCCGGGATAACCTCTGGGACTTAGATGTGATTCTTAGTTTGCCAAAGGCTATGTAAATAGCGGTGCAATGGAAAATGGTGAGAAATCACAAGTCCATAAGTGTAAGATAACACATAGAGCAAGTACCACCTGATACGAGTCATCGTCAGGGAAGACGACGCTGTAGTCACCAAGATACCTTCGGAACGACAATCTAGATTGCTCTTTCACAAGGCACTTCTTGGAAGTGCATATTAAGCACGTGAAGAGTATGAGAGTCGGGAGTTTGGAAGAAATGACTAGACCTTAGTACAAGTGGGAGATTGTTGGAGTTGTGTACTTAATGTCTAGATTTAAGTAACGGAAACTCCCGATCCATTGCCATTAATCTATTTAATTAAATAAACAATCATTTACGTTTAATTATTTATAATTAAATATATGCAAATTATAGTCCTAGATTATATACGTTGTAGTTAGTATGGTGTGCGACGTCACACGGAAGATCATACTATCGGTTACTCGTATATAATCGAACAGTTGCTCACGACCTAGATGGACATGGACCAATCCATCGGTATAGTCGTTGTGTGAGAGAGAAAATAATTTGTCTTAATTATTTTATCACACTTGTACACTTGGTGTATTGGGCGGATCGCTTGAGATTTATCGATTAGGATTGCCTTCAATAATCGATTTAAATCTCAGAGTATTTTATTCTTAATCCCCGATACTATTGCGGGTGTGTATATTTAATATACGTGACTTTGATTTTCCAAAAGAATTGTCCGATTATGATATTCTATCAATTACCGGTAAAGTTGGGTCACGGTATTTTATATATGACATGCTGCGAATACTTGACGGGAAAGTGTGTCCCGATAAGGGTTGATAATGTCCCCGAGATGAGTTCATAAGGAATTATTATGCAAACCCTGCAGGTGGATTTATTCCGCATAATAATTAAGGTTGAATGGTACTAGTCTCGGATACAAGAGATGAATAAATTAATTACGCAATTAATTTAAATTTATTCATGGACATTTCTATCTTAAACGCACGGAATAAATAATACTACCGGAGAAATATTATTTGATATAATATGGGTAAATATTGGGAGTGCAATTATATTTATATAGTGGAAAATAAATATAACTAATATTGGTAAGGATTAATAGATTTGGGCTTGGGCTCAATTTAATCACCAATATTGGAAGCCCAATTCCACCTCCTTTAGATCCCCTACGTAGCCTATAAAAGCACTACATGGTCTTCTCTATTCTCATAAGTTGTCGTACACAATTTTAGAGAGAGAAAGGAGAGAAGGAGATCCATGAAGTTCGGAGGATCGTCGCCCACACGACGTTCGAGCTAGTGCAAGGAATACGTGGGAAGATCTCAAGGTCATCCAATTGAGTTCTTCGTTTTTCCGAACAACGAGAACGAGGTATAAATCATAAAACCCTCTTTATGATTTTATAGTTTAATTATCGTGAAAATAACGTGAACGTAAGATCCGAGGTTCGGGATCCTCACCGGGGTCGAGCTGGGTGGTGGTGATCGAAGATCACCGGACCACCGCGGCTGGAGCGACCCGGCGGCGAAGGATCGCGCGGAGGAGCTGACTGCCCAGGCAAGCGGCCGCCTGGGGGGTCAAGCGGCCGCCTTGTGTGCCCAGGCAGCGGGCTGCGGGATTTCCCGCAGCGGATCCGCGGGGGTATCGTGGGTTGCGTGCGGGGTCGCACGGCTGCAACCCTACCACTCGCCTGGACGCGAGTGCGAGCCCCATCGAGCAGCAGCGGCTCGTCCGCGGCTAGGGCTTGATTGGGAGTTCCTTCGGGGATGGCTTCGGCTATTCCGGCGAGGGTTAGGGCACATCCGACGGGCTGCTACGAGCAGCCCTACACGCCACGCATGAGATGCGATTGATCGCCTCGGGTTCGCCCGTAGATGGTGATCGATCGGGCTTCTCCCCGCGTCCGGTGACGTGGGATTTTTCCGGTGGCGGGATTTCGATCGGAGTTGTCAATTCCGCGTTTACCGACAACTCCGGGATATTGATTTCCAACATACTCTACTTATCTCACTCCTTGACCTCTATGTTTAGCAAGGTGTTGACTTGTATCTATTGGAGTTCTAGCAAGACACGTATCATCTTTGCTAAACTTCTCTAAGATTTTGTCGACATAATGAGATTGAATCAATGCAAAGTCGTCTGATGTTCTATGAATTTTAATTCCAAGTACAACATCAGCATTGCCCATATCTTTCATGTCAAATTTTGAATTTAACATATTCTTCACTGATTTGACCATATTATCGTTACTTCCAACGATAAGTATGTCGTCAACATATAGACACATGATTAAATAACCATCGCCCATATTTTTTATATAAATGCAATTATCACATTCATTTATTCGAAAGCCATATTCTAACATAGCATAATCAAAATTTTCATGCCATTGTTTTGGTGCTTGTTTTAATCCGTACAAGGATTTCACCAATTTACACACTTTATTTTCTTTCCCGGGAGCAGAAAATCCTTCTGGTTGATCCATATATATTTCTTCACCTATATCACCATTTAAGAAGGGCGTTTTTACATCTATTTGATGTATTTCAAGATTTCTTAGCGCTGCTATGGCGATAATTAATCTAATCGACGTAATTCTCGTCACAGGAGAATACATATCAAAATAGTCAAGACCTTATTTTTATCTATAACCTTTAATTACAAGTCTTGCCTTGTATTTATCGATAGTCCCGTCGACTTTCATTTTCTTTTTGAAAGTCCACTTAGAACCTAGGGGTTTACTTACCGAAGGAAGGTCCGCTAATTCCCAAGTATGATTTTGCAAAATAGAATTAATTTCACTTTGAATCGCCTCTTTCCATTGAGGGCCATCAGAAGAGTTTACAGCTTCTTTAATGCTTTGAGGTTCACTCTCGAGCATGTATGTTAAAAAATCAGTACCGAATGATTTTTCTTTATGAGCTCGTTTACCTCGTCTTTGTTCAACATCTATGTCATCAACAATTTATGTAATTGTTGGGTTTGCATGCATGCGAGAGGAACTAGCTTCATTGCTAGAACTAGGGGTGAGCATTGTTCGGTTATAACCCGGATAACCGACCGAACCAAACCGAAATATGCATTTCGGTTCGGTTATTTAGTTATCGGTTTGGATTTGGTTTTAAAATTTAGAAATATCGGTTTTCGGTTCGGTTCGGTTATTTTGCGGATATAACCGATTGAATAACTGAAAACCAAAATATTATATATATATATTAATATTAATATATATATAATATTATATATATTATATATAATATATAATATTATATATTATATAATATATAATATAATATATTAGTCAACGAATTTTCTCAATTTTTTTTTACTAATTTCAATTATTATTAATATATCCTAATAAAAAGTATTATTATGAATTAAGTTTTTGGAACTTTGAATTTTGACATTACAAATTCATGACATGATTTTTAATTATGTACTATTGTTTTATTTAATTTTGGTTATCGGTTATTAACCGAAACCGAACCGAATTTTTTGGTTTGGTTTTTTATTGGTTTTAATTTAATTTAGTCGGTTCGGTGACTGACCGGATTAGTTTGGTTTTTAAATTGGTTAAAGTAATTTGATTCGGTCGGTGACCAAACCGACCAATGCTCAACCCTAGCTAGAACTAGCTTCATTGCTATTATCAGTGCATGTCTTCCATGTAAATATATGTTCAAAAAATTGTGCATTTCTCGATTCCATAATAGTATTTTTGTGTATATCGTCGATTTTTGATTCGTACACAAGAAATTGATAGGCACTGCTATTATGTGCATATCCGATGAATACACAATCAACAATTTTAGGGCCTATTTTAACCTTTTTAAGGTAGTGGAATTGCCACCTTTTCTAAACACCCCCCATACTTTCAAGTATTTATACGACGGTGTTCGACCAAACCATAATTCATATGGAGTTTTGTCGATTTTCTTTCGGGGCACCTTATTTAAAAGGTAATTTGCAGTTAACAACGCTTCTCCCCACATATTCGGAGGTAATCCAGAATCAAGCAACATAACATTTAACATTTCTTTCAATGTTCGGTTTTTGCGTTCGGCAACACCGTTTTGTTGAGGGGAATAAGGTGCAGTAGTTTCATGTTTGATTCCATGTTTTCACAAAAATCAGCAAACGGAAACTCATACTCACCTCCTCGATCACTTCTTAATCGTTTAATTTTCCGATTAAGTTGATTTTCAACTTCTGTTTTGTAAAGTACAAACTTTTCTAAAGCTTCATCTTTATTTTTTAGGAGATATAAATAACAATATTTTGTGCTATCTTCAAAAAACGTGATAAAATATTTATTTCCACCACGTGTATGCACGGTTTTTAAATCACACACGTCCGTGTGAATTAAATCGAGGGGTTCACTATTTCTTTCAATAGTTCAAAAAGATGATCGAGTCATTTTCATTTCTACACAAATTTCGCATTTGTGATTTGCATCAATTTGGAGTGTGGGTATACTTTTTTAAGTTCATTAATTTTCATAATGAATTAAAGTTTACATGTCCTAAACGGCCATGCCAAGTTATCAATGACTCAAGCAAGTAAACGGAAGTAGAAGCATTCTTATTCATGTTTGTTATACCCGATAAAACGGTCACCGACACGTGTTAGCAATGAGGTAGCCACGTCATCAGATGTGCAAGTCAGAAACAACCTATGGGAAAAGACCTAGAAAGGCAACTAACAGAAGTCAGAAAAGAGTTTGGACGGGAACGACCGCACGGTAGTGTCAGACTTATTACACGGGAATATCCGTGGGGGAGGTATCAGAGTCAACAGGTGGTCAAACGGAATTTGACGGGAGAAGGAGATAAAGTCTTTGTTTAGAGATAAGTGGGTTTTTAATGCTAGACATTAGTGGAGTTGTGTTCCAATAAGGAGCCGATAAGTGGGCATTAGGTGGCATAATTTAGCCATGCATGTATTAGTATAAATAATGGGTGTAAAGAGAGGAAAAAGGGGGAGAAAACCATTGTATTTAAAATATGATTTCTAAGTATGAATATATGAATAAAGAGGTGCCTTGAGCATCCATGTTCTACTTATGATTTCTGCAGAAACTAATACCCTTTGCTAGCTTACTTAAAACAAATTTACCATTTTGTGTTGTTGCCAAAACCCTCGATTCCAGCGGATTATACCGACAAAGAGCAAAAACAACCAAAACAGTTGGCGCTAGAAGGATCGAGCATCAGGTACTTTAGTTGCAGAAAGCTTGATTTTTAAATCAGTGATGGTTAACGAAAACGAAGGTACTACGGTATCATCTGGGTCTGGTACGAGTGGCCGTTGGCGGGCTGTAATGGGTAAGAGCGTGATGGTGGAACCCAAGGTTTCATCTCCGCCTAAAAACCCAGAACCTGAAAAGGAAGCGCCGCCGCCGCTTACCCAGATCAGCTCCGATGAGCAGAATAGCAAACATGCAGGGGCTCATGAGCCGACTGACAGTCAGGCAGATTAACGACAACGTCGACTTCGGTCACGACGTCGGAATCGCCGTCTGCACCCTTATGATCTCGGAGGGCCGTCGACGCCGAAAGGCCCGCCTCCGATTAGATTTGAGAGTCTTGATACTCCACAGAAAATTGATGAAGCAGTTGCAGAACTCATGATGATGAAATACGTCATGACGACTCCTGTGATCCCGGTGAGGGGCACGCATGCAGCCACCGGGGCAAATCTGAATGTAGCTCCCGAGCAAACTGGCCGTGTTCCTAAAAAGAATCGCCGAATGCGTCGGGCGTTAGATCTGAACAAAAGAGCCGAATCTATGGCCACATCTACTGAACCTCGTCGGCAGATTAGTAAAAGTGACATGCATGGCCGCCATGCAAACTTTCCACCGGGTGAGGCCATTGGAGCCCCCGGTACTAATTCTGAACTGGCCGATTTGAGGCAGAAATACTCTGAACTGGAGAAGCGATTGAATGAGCATCAAATTCTCGCTGCCCCGGCAGGTCGTCATAACGATCCTTTGGCCCCAGAGGTCGAACAAGCTCCCATGCAACTGGAGATCCAGCCCATGCAAACTACTTTGTACAGTGGCAAAACGGATCTGGAAGCTCATTTGAGCAGATTCAGGACCTACATGTCCGGCCGAGGAGCCACAGATGCTACTCGGTGCAAACTGTTTCCCCTTACCCTGGGCGATATTCCCCACCAATGGTACGTCAGCTTACCCACCCATTCGGTTAAATGCTTTGACGACTTGGTGCAGAGGTTTGTGTCGTATTTTGCCTCCAAAGCCTCCTATATGGAATATAGTCAGAAACTGTTGGGGGTCAAACGGGGTAACACGGAATCAGACGAATCTTATGTTGATCGAGTTGAAGAACTACTTTTGGCCGGTGGTGAAGAGATTGGTGACAACCTCAAACTTCACACCGTGTTGGCAGGTTTGCGGAGGAATTCTAAATTGTTTAAATCTGCAATGTTGAATTATCCCCGATCGTATGAGGATTTTAGGAGGAAAGCTGGGGCCCAAGTGGCCTACCAGTGTCTTGTCGCCGGCGGGGACCATCCCCCCGAGCAAAAGAAAAAACCTCATTTTTCCTCTGATCGAAGGCCAAATTACATTGGCAAAAAACCAGGCCCAAAGCCAGCTGACCCACGGATGGACGAGATCCGTGAGTTGGAAGAAAAAATAACTACCCAGACTGGTCATACACCAGCAAATATTCTGAATATTATGCTCATGAACAAGTCTGACTTGATTGAGAAACCACCACCAATTCTGACTGCCCCGGAAAAGTTGGATCCCAACAAATGGTGTGCCTATCATGAAAAGATAGGTCACAACACCAGCCAGTGCAGGCAACTGGTTAAACTGTTATGGAAACTTTTCCAGGATGGCAAGTTATGGCAATTCTTACCCAGGCCCGGTGCAGGGGGAAATCCCCAGGGGCCTCATCCCCAGGAAGTACCCGCGCCGGTGCCGCCACCGCCTCCCCCGGCACAGGGCCCACCTCGTGTGGGTCAGATTATGATGATCGGTGGGTTGAAGCCGGTGAATGAAGAAAGCCACCGCAAAAGGAAGAGATATTTCCAGATGTGGGAAGTGTGGTACGAGACGGCCCCGAGCCAGGGGTCATCAATTTCCGACACGGCGGTGATAACTTTCACCCCGGAAGATCGAGCCGTGACAAAATTCCCAAAGGACGTGCCCTTGGTGATAAGAGCCAGAATCCTCGGTTTGGATGTGTCTCGCACGCTGGTGGACAATGGCGCGCATCTCAATGTTCTCTATAAGAGGACCCTTGATCTGATGGGGAAATTGGCGCGCTATGTCAACCCGTGCGATGTGGTGTTGAAAGGTTTTGGGGATGATGTGGTCATTCCTTACGGTGAGATCATACTCCCGGTGGAACTAATGGATGTGAAGAATCCCGAAGTCGTGATGGTCAGGAATCTAAAGTTTGTAATAGTTGATAAGGTTAGTGGCTACAATGCTTTGTTAGGCAGGCCCTTTCTAGACGCTTTTGAAGCTGTCGCCTCGTCCTACTACTACTGTATTAAGTTCCCTACTCCCTCCGGTGCAGTTGGCACCGTCAGAGGTGATCTAGTAATGGCTAAGAAGACTTTGATGTATTTTCGCGATCTTGATAACTCCAAAACCAAAGTAAACGTAAATATCCCCCAGATTAATCTGAGAGGAACAAAAATAAAACAAATCGATCACATAAAAGATGTAATCAAAATAAACGATCAAAATTCCCAACTGAATCCTTCTCAGGAAAAACCTCCCGGGGAAATAGTTGATATTCCCCCGGACGAGATCTGTCCCCCCAAAGAAGGAACTGGCGTAGACACAGTCTCTACTAACCAGAAGCTTCCCCCGTCAAAACCAGAAATGGATGATTGGGGTTCAAGGGGTGGATATCAATCTAAAAAGGTACCAGTGGTAGAAATGGTCGAAAATCTGGACTCTATAGTTTTAGATCCAGAACAAGCTGAAAAGCAAATACTTGTGGGATCTCATATGGAATCAAATACCCGGAGTGGTATTATAAATTTCCTTAAAGAGAACATCTCTACTTTCTCATGGTCCAGTGCGGATTTAGGAAAGATTGATCCTAAACATGCCTGCCATCGATTGGAAATAGATCCCTGCAAGAAACCAATTGCGCAGAAGCGTAGAAAAATGGGCCCCGAGAAGTGTCAGGCACTCGCCGGGGAAGTTGATAAACTAATTGAAAACAAACTGGTCAGGAAAGCTTCGAGTGATGTCACTTGGCTTTCCAATGCGGTTATGGTGACTAAAACGACGGCTGCATGGCGTTTTTGTATAGACTTTACAGATCTAAACCACGCATGCCCGAAAGATCTTTTTCCCATGCCGCACATCGACCATGTCGTTGACAATTTGACAGGTCACGCGATAGTTTCAACACTGGACGCCAAGGCAGGATACCATCAAATCCCCATGCATCCAGATGACGTCGAGCATACGGCGTTCTACTCAGAAAAAGGAATCTATTGCTGGGAAAGGATGCCTTTTGGCCTGAAGAATGCCGGGGCCACCTATCAAAGGTTGGTAAATCTGATATTTTCTGATTTAATTGGTGTAACCATGGAAGTATACATTGATGATATAATCGTTAAAAGTAAAAATAAATCAGATCACATCAAAGACCTCGAAGAAGTATTCAAAATACTGGGGCATTATAACATGAAATTGAACCCCAAGAAATGTAACTTTGGAATTAAAAAAAGGATGATCCTGGGGCATGTGGTTAGCGAGAAAGGCATTGAGCCCAACCCTACCAAAGTCCAAGCAATTCTGGACATGCAAGAGCCCCGGGACATAAAAGGCGTACAACGACTCACGGGTCGTTTAGCCGCCCTGAATCGGTACATTTCTTGTCTGGGGGATAAAACTCGTCCGTTCTTTGCTACCATCAAAGGACAGAAATTTCACTAGAAAAAGGAGGCCCAACAAGCTTTTGTACGGATAAAGGAGTATTTGTCCAATCCCAAAGTAGTTGTGGCCCCTAAACCAGAAGAAAAACTGTACCTATACCTAGCCGCGTCAGAACACGCCATCAGTGCTGTGTTGACCAGGGCAGAAGGGATGGTGCATTTTCCGATATATTTCGTAAGCCAAGTACTACACGAAGCAGAAATAAAATATACTCCACTGGAGAAACTAACTTATGCTTTAATAGTGTCAATCAGAAAACTCCGGGCGTACCTATTTGAGCACCCCGTTGAGGTCTTGGCAACTATGCCTCTAAGGCAAGTATTGCACCGGTCGGATATCACCGGGAGACTCCTACGCTGGGCATTAGAAATTAGTCAGTACGACATAACTTTCGCCCCGAGGACAGCAATCAAAGCACAAGCCCTGGCAGATTTTATTGTGGAATTAACTTTCCCTGAGAAATCCCAGAGTCAACCACGCGCCTGGCAGCTGTTCGTAGATGGATCATCTACCACCGCGTGCTCGGGGGCAGGTGTGGTATTACTCAGTCCCGACGGAGATTCAGTAACCCATGCGGTGAAGTTTGAATTTCCTGCGTCCAACAATGAAGCAGAGTACGAAGCTCTCATTTCAGGGTTGGAACTGGCCATTGCCGTCGGGGCAAGAAAACTTCATGTGTTCATGGACTCGCAGTTAGTAGTGAACCATGTAAGTGGGGATTATGAAGCCAGAGGCGAACAAATGATAAAATACCTGAAATTGGTATGGGAACTTTGCGAAAAAATCCCAGAAGTTCTAATCGAACAAATCCCACGGGAACACAATTCACAAGCTGACGCCCTGTCAAAGCTAGCATCAGCTGAGGGCTCAGCAGACTTCTCAAATATAGTTTTGACAAAACTAATAATCCCATCAGTGGAACAAAGAGAAGCACAAATAAAAGTACTAGCCGGGGCCGGGGAAGACTGGCGAATTCCCATTAAACGGTACATAGATACCGGGGAAGTACCAGCAGATAAAACCGAAGCAAGACAACTTCGTACCCGAGCGGCAAAGTATACGTTGATAAATTCACAACTGTACAGAAGAAGTTATTCCCTTCCACTACTTAGGTGTGTGTCGAAGGAAGAAGGATTCAAAATCCTTGAAGAAATACATGATGGTGTATGTGGAAACCACGCGGGTGGAAGATCCCTGGCGCACAAAACCATGGGACAAGGATATTACTGGCCAACCCTGAGAAAGGATGCCGTCGGCTATGCACGCAGATGTGTCAAATGCCAGACGAATGGGCCTAATATCCATGTGTCCCCGGAGACCCTGAAATCCATCTACAGCCCGTGGCCGTTTGCTCGGTGGGGAATCGACTTGATCGGACCACTAGCAACCGCCCGGGGTGGAGTGAAATTTGCGATTGTAGCAGTCGACTATTTCACCAAATGGGTTGAAGCGGAACCGTTGAATAAGATTGATCAACCCCAGGTCATCAAATTCATATGGAAAAATATCATATGTCGTTTTGGTCTACCCGAGTCAATCATTTCCGACAACGGAAAACAGTTCGATGGGGCGGAGGTAGAGGAATTCTGTGAAAAATGGAAAATAAGGAGGTTATTCTCTACTCCTTACCACCCCCAGACGAATGGTCAGGTTGAAGCGGTCAATAAGATACTAAAACACACTATCAAATCAAAATTGGAAAGCCGCAAAGGAAAATGGGCGGATGAACTCCCAGAGGTACTGTGGTCATATCGAACCACAGCTAGAAACGCCACTGGTGAGACCCCCTATTATTTGGCTTTTGGAATGGAAGCGGTGATTCCAGCGGAGATATCGGTGTTATCACATCGTACCGCTCAGGAAATTTCCCCGGAGAATGAAGCAACCATTCGAAGAGAATTGGATCTCCTTGAAGAAAGGAGGTTAGCTTCTGATTCTCTGAATGCCATGAATAAGCAAAGGATTGCTAAACTATTCAACTCAAAAGTAAAAGCACGAGAATTCCGAGAGGGAGACTTGGTGATGAAGAAAATCTTAGGAACGCACCAAGGAGCATTAGGACCGAACTGGGAGGGACCGTTTAGAGTGAGCCACTGCCTCCAGAATGGAGCGTACGAGCTGGAACTACTCGACGGGACCAAGGATCAGTATCGATGGAATGCGTTGCACCTAAAGAAGGTCTACCACTGAGAAACTCTCGGAATAAAAGTTATTTCTTAAAACTTCTTGCGAAAATATATTTTATAAAACCTTTTGTACTTATTAAAGTATGTCTCTGCAGTTTTTAGCAAATGCATTTTCTATCTTTTAAGATATATATGTGAACTCTCACATCTTGTCTGTATAACAAAAATATAATTTCCCCGGGAAATCACATGAATTCCCCGGTACGATAAAAATATTGAGTATTCTAGAAATACTAAGGTTCGGTAAATACCCATAAGATCTATCGATCAGGGGCCGATCATTTCTTTAAAAGGCACAGATTCAATAGAGTAAAAGAAACTCAAGAATCGCCCTAAAGAAAATAACTGGTCCGAGAAAATCCTAAAAGGTAAAGTATTCATACTAAAACCACTGGATCGGTCAGTTCTGTTGAAAGGAGAGATTTAAAGAGAAAAAATGTTACTTAGAATCATAATGATTCAGAGAGGTAACTAAATCCAAAAAATCACTTTCACAGAGCAAAAGAACTCACAGAGAAACCCAACAACATTTGATAAAACTTGGGCGTGAGCCAAAAGTTATCTATTCGCAAGAATAATTATTCATCAAACAAGCTAAAATGACTTGTAAAAAGTGATAGATAATAATGGGAAGATAAACCCTGAATAAAATGGTGAGAGGGCTATTAGTAAGACCCAAAGGATCAACATCCAAAATAACATACTAAGTTATTACACACCAGCAAAATATAAATACTTGTTCCAGGCAACTACTGCCTGTAGAATCCAAATGCAGAAATATGAAAATATTGTTTTTTGGCAATTAAGCCCAAACTGAACAGAAATTAAAGGTTAAAACCTCTGAGCTTTTTACACTCAGAGCAGTCATCAAACTTTGCAGACTCCTGAGCTGTTACACTCAGGAGGTAGAACCACCATCACCTGGGGGAGTCACCAGGGGATCCTTTGGCTTGCCATCAGGCCCGACACCAAGGGTATCCATTTCCTCCCCATCACCATCACCATCATCATCAGAAGCATCAGCAGGAGTTTTAGCAGGCTCACCAGGCATGGAGAGAAGACTGTATGCGGGCCACCACTTCATATCTATGCCGTGCACAACCTCCAGATCCATAAAGGGCTGTGGAACTCTGGAATCCAGAGTGCACCCTTTCATGTGAGCTTTGAGGAGTTGTAAACCATAGTCCTTGGCCCCTTCATTCTTCTCCTTTGATGCAGACCTGATGAGATCAGCATAAGCAGTGACATAGAGTAGGTCAGCCAATACCCGGGGATTGTGAGCAGGAGACTCTAATAGGGCTTCAAGTTCTGAGACCCTCTCCATGGACTGACCAAAGTCATCTTTGGCCTGTTTCAGCTCCCTGGTAACTTTGGCCACCTCCTCCTTGAGCTCTTTCTTCTCCCTGGTGAAGCTGTCCTGTGCATCCTCCATTTCTTCTTCTTTTTCCTTGACGGTTTTCAAGGCCTCCTGCATCTCAGACTTCTGCTTCCCCACCTCTGCCCGGGCAATATCTGCCGCTTTCTTCCACCTATCCCTGTCCCCTGCTGTGGCAGTGTATGCAACTTTGAGCTCCTGTACTTGTGCCTCTTGCTTGCTGCTGGTAGTCCTGAGCTTGGTTACTTCAGCTCTGATTTTGTCGGCCATGCTATGGGCACCAGAGATGGCAACTGCACTTTGACTGGCCAATTTTAGGGCCAGGGAAAAGGCATGCTCCTCATGGTCCATCATATCATTGAGCTCTGAAGTCCAGCACCTACCAACAGCATCAATTGAGTCCCCAACAGGATTGCCCAGGGTAGTGACAGGGTCAATGGGGCCTTTTCCAGAGAAGAAGGAAAGCAGAACTGAGGGGAGATTTTCCTGGGAAAACCTACCAAGAGGTAAGACGGAAGAATCAGTTGAGTAAACGGTGCAATATGAAAAAGGTGTAAAATAAATAAAAACTTACTTGTCATATAGTATCTTTTCAACACCGAAAACAGACTGATCCTTATCAGCACGAGGGGGAGAATCAGTCACCTCTATCAAACCTTCATCAATCTTTTTCCTTTTCTTGTCGCCTTCGAGCTTGACTTTCAGAAGAGTTGATGACCCAGAAGGGGGTAAACCTAGACTCGGAGTAGCATCAGTCATCACCACGTCTGATGGCTGAGGGCTCTCCTTGTACGAATCCACAACATCCATGATCCCTGTAGGATCTGTCTCACTGCCCTGAGCCAAAACCGTGCGGGATCTAGTACGGGAAGCTGGAGCACCAGGAGTGCCGCCCCGAGTTTTAGCAGATCCCCGTCCACCAGTACTGGTGGAACTGGTTTTGGCCCTGCGAGCCTTAGCGGCCAGGGCTGGGTTTGGGAGTCCCAGGCGATCAAACAACTTATTATCCGCCATCTCAGTGGGTTTTAGTTCAAAAACTGTAGAGAAGAACTCTGCACGGGAAAAGTAAAACGATTACTCCCGACAAAAAATACTATAATTTCCCCGGGAAATATGTTCCCAGAGAATAAAACTTATAGAATAAGCCAGAGTAAAATTACCAAAGCAAGGCTGACATTCAACGTAGGGGGGGCAAAACAAGCCTGCCGCGTCACGAATACTGTCGTCGTTCAGAAAATCTGAATCTCTTTCTCCGGCCGGAATACACTGTGCCAAAAGATTTGCAGTCTCCAAATCCCACGGGAAGGAGCAGGTCGCCCGCTTGAGCCGCGCACCTACAAAATACCAACGAGTTTAGATCAGTTAAACTGTAGAATATTAAAACATTAAATACTTACTTTCTTCCTTAACACCATAAGTCAAAGGGATTTCGGTCTCCCCTTCTCGGGTTTGAGTTCTCCACCTCCCCGAAACAAAAAACCATCTATCCCAACAAGTCGGATCTTTTTCCTCAGGCTCTCGAATCTTCAACATATACTTCCTGTGGCGGACGGTATAGTCTCCCAGCGAATTCTTGTTGAAGTTGACTGGACTGAAGAAAAGATGGAACTCATCCCCAGTAATGGGTCGAGAGAGTCCCACTTGCCCCAATACAGTCAAGACTCCATAGATCTGTGCCCATCCATTCGGATGGATCTGATGCGGAGCCACACCCCACCGGTTCAACAAGCCTGAAACTGAAGGATGCAGGGGAAACTGCAGCCCTTGATCCATCGCGTCGACGCCGATGGCCACCATGCCCGGAGGCGGACAACAGGCGAATTCACCCTCTTCTGGCGCATGCAAATGCACGTTGTAGGGAATCCGCCAATCGTCCCTCCAGTCGGCTAGTTGGTCCGCCGTCACCGTGCTTTCTCGGCCGTGAGCACCCCATTCCTGATGGTTCGGGCCAGGTTGAACCGCGGTAACGGTCCTCTCGACAGGAACGTAAGGGTGGGCCTCTTCCAGTTCATCCAGACGGAACGCCGGCAGGGCCGGCGCGGCCTTCTCCATGAAATTCTTGTATTGGCGGGCGAGGAGAACTTCCGGTGCCTCAACTTTCGATCGAACGACTTTGGAGATTTTCGGCATATTGTCGGGTTGGTAAAAAAAGGGATTTACACAATAAATAAACAAAGGAAATTCACAGAGGAAGAAAGAAGAGTTCTTACCAGAACTTGGATCTGAAAAGTCGAAGAAACTTGGAGTGAATTGTGAAATTCAAAACTCCCAATATGTTTATTGGTTTCTGAGAACCTATTTTCTGCCGTTTTCCATCCAACGGTGAGGATTGAAGGAGGGGAAGAGATAGCAGTTACCGAGGAAAAACGCACTCGAGTACGTCTCCACTACCCATCAAACCCTAAAAATACTTGGCCAGGATAATGCCACGTGGCAATTGTCTCCTGACAAGGTAAGTTGAAAAAGCTACCCTATTTTTCAAATTTATTATTATTTAATTGCGATTAATTATGGATAAGTATCAGAATACTACTTATCTCATCCATATAAAAACATAGAATCCTTTAAGGATCGAAACTCTGATTTATTTCACCGGGAAAAAACCCAAGAAATGAAACCTGGGAGATAAACCCAGGAAAGGTAATCTTACATAAGAAAAATACAAAATACTTCTCGAATAGATTTCACGGGGAAAGAGAACCCCAATTATCTTTTGCAGGAGAATTTTCCAGCTCGGAATTGATAGAGCTATCTTCAGAATCAGTTCCCAGATCAATGATCTCCTCTCCATCCCTTCCAAATACTCCAATGCTGAAAGACTTTTGCCCACGCAACTCCAGAAAGATGATCCCGCTCACTGAAACCAACCGACGCTCACAAAACTTACTCCAACCGTCAGTCAGTACCAGACGCCGACCATCCTTCTCCACTTTCACCGTCCAGATTCTTTCAAAAGCATCTACCAAAGCGACGTCCTGTCCAGCAAGCTCCGGAAACTTCTGTGAAAAATATAAAGACAAAGGCAGTTTAGCCTTCATTGACCGATTTCTAATCCTGGAGGAGAAACTCGTAATATTATTCGGGTACACCTCTCTGTTCCAAGTGAAAGCCATGATATGAAGCCGTAATGCTACGTGAAGAGCCTTTAAAGGCGTAAAAACCGCATTTAAATGAAGAGTCAACCGCCGGCAGAAAGTCAGAATGCAGATTCCAAGGCACAATAACCGAGGTATTCAAACACAATTTTCAGGGAAATCGAAGTTGGAAACTCCAATTTTCCTGGGGGCCTATGTTATACCCGATAAAACGGTCACCGACACGTGTCAGCAATGAGGTAGCCACGTCATCAGATGTGCAAGTCAGAAACAACCTATGGGAAAAGACCTAGAAAGGCAACTAACAGAAGTCAGAAAAGAGTTTGGACGGGAACGACCGCACGGTAGTGTCAGACTTATTACACGGGAATATCCGTGGGGGAGGTATCAGAGTCAACAGGTGGTCAAACGGCATTTGACGGGAGAAGGAGATAAAGTCTTTGTTTAGAGATAAGTGGGTTTTTAATGCTAGACATTAGTGGAGTTGTGGTCCAATAAGGAGCCGGTAAGTGGGCATTAGGTGGAATAATTTAGCCATGCATGTATTAGTATAAATAATGGGTGTAAAGAGAGGAAAAAGAGAGAGAAAACCATTGTATTTGAAATATGATTTCTAAGTATGAATATATGAATAAAGAGGTGCCTTGAGCATCCATGTTCTACTTATGATTTCTGCAGAAACTAATACCCTTTGCTAGCTTACTTAAAACAAATTTACCATTTTGTGTTGTTGCCAAAACCCTCGATTCCAGCGGATTATACCGACAAAGAGCAAAAACTGTTGGAAATCGATATCCCGGAATTAATAAATTTAAATAAATAAATTATCTAATTAATTCCGACCGAAATCCTTTGGAGATCGAATATCCGGATTGTCTAAATTGCGGAACCGACAATCCAATCGACTTCTAGATCGCCGGAGATTGGATCCCCGACTCATCCGCAGGAGTCCGACCTTTGGAGACTACGCGCCCGAAGACACGCAGCCCGCCCCCAGCCGATTTTCTCCCGCGAGCCGGATCCACGAACGCGAACCACCTCACGAGCCGGGGCCCGACCGAACGCCCAGCGAGGCCCGAAGGCCGCGTGCGCCCAGCCGAGCCCCCGTGAGGGGCTCGCGATCGTCCTCGGACAATCGCTGGGGATGCACGAGGCATCCCCGGGGGCTGCTCGTAGCAGCCCCGTTTGGTGCGGTCGAACCCTCGCGGACAGCCCCCTCAAAACCTTAGCCGCGGCCAAGCCGCTGCTCGTTTGATCGAGGCGTGCGCACGTCACCGGACGTGCGCTAGGGTTCAGCCCATCAAGCTCCATGCGTAGCCGAGCACGGCGAGGACCAGTCCCATCGAACCCTAGCAGCAGCTCGCGCCGCCGCCGCCCGATCAGGCCCCCGCACGCCTCCGACAATGGCCCCGCGGATCCGCTGCGGGAAAAACCCGCAACCCGCTGCCTGGGCACACCAGGCGGCCGCTTGACCCCCCAGGCGGCCGCTTGCCTGGGCAGTCAAGCCCTACGCGCGATCCTTCGCCGTCGGGTCGCTCCAGCCGCGGTGGTCCGGTGATCTTCGATCACCACCACCCAGCTCGACCCCGGTGAGGATCCCGAACCTCGGATCTTGTTCTACGGTATTTTCACGATAATATAAAC
This sequence comes from Euphrasia confusa, assembly GCA_954870475.1. Taxonomy (NCBI): domain Eukaryota; kingdom Viridiplantae; phylum Streptophyta; class Magnoliopsida; order Lamiales; family Orobanchaceae; genus Euphrasia; species Euphrasia confusa. The sequence continues at coordinate 38,786,747 of OX940962.1, forward strand.
GATTAAAATCATCGAAGGGGGTTCAACGATTTTACCTTTGTTCTCGTTGTACGGAGAAACGAAGAACTCAATTGATGACCTTGAGATCTTCCCACGTATTCCTTGCACTAGCCCGGACGTCGTGTGGGCGACGATCTACCGAACTCCATGGATCTCCTCCACTCTTCAAGAACTTTATGATTGGCGTATCTTAGGTTGTGAAAAGTGAAGACCATGTAGTGCTTTTATAGGCTACGTAGGGGATCATAAGGAGAATAAATATTGGGCTTCCAATATTGAAAATTAAATTGGGTCCAACCCAAATCCATTAATTCTTATCAATATTAATTTTATTTATTTTCCACTATATAAATAAAATTGCACTCCCAATATTATTCCATATTATATCAAATAATATTTCTCCGGTAGTATTATTTATTCCGTGTATTTAAGATATAAATATCCATGAATAAAATTAATTTATTGCTAATTAATTTATTCATCTCTTATATCCGAGAATAGTACCGTTCAACTTTAATTATTATGCGGATTAAATCCACTTGCAGGGTTTACATAATAATTCCTTATGAACTCATCTCGGGGATATTATCAACCCTTACGGGATACACTTTCCCTTCAAGTATTCACGGCATGTCATATATAAAATATAGTGACCCAACTCAACCGGTAATTGACCCAGTAATTAAACCGGTCAATTCCTTTGGAAAATCAAAGTCACTTATATTAAATATACACACCCGTAATAGTATCGGGGATTAAGAATAAAATACACTGAGATTTAAATCGATTATCCAAGGCAATCCTAATCGATAAATCTCAAGCGATCCGCTCAATACACCAAGTGTACAAGTGTGATAAAATAATTAAGACAAATTATTTTCTCTCTCACACAACGACTATACCGATGGATTGGTCCGTGTCCATCTAGGTCGTGAGCAACTGTTCGATTAAATACGAGTAACCGATAGTATGATCTTCTGTGTGGGCCCGACACACCATACTAACTACAACGTATAGAATCCAGGACTATAATTTGCATATATTTAATTATAAATAATTAAACGCAAATAATTGTTTATTTAATTAAATAGATTAATGGCAATGGATTGGGAGTTTCCGTTACTTAAATCTAGACATTAAGTACACAACTCCAACAATCTCCCACTTGTACTAAGGTCTAGTCATTTCCTCCAAACTCCCGACTCCCATACTCATCACGTGCTTAAGTTGTACTTCCAAGAAGTACTATGTGAATGAGCACTCTAGGTTGCCGCTCTGAAGTTATCTTGGTGACTACAGCGTCGTCTCCCTTGACGATGACTCGTATCAGGTGGTACTTGCTCTATGTGTTATCTTACACTTATGGACTTGTGATTTCTTACCATTTGCCATCGCACCGCTATTTACATAGCCTTTGACAAATTAAGAATCACATCTAAGTCCCAGAGATTATCCCGGAGCTATACCAAAACTTCCGCTGCCTCTGAGGCCGCTATTTGGTTACTCATGGCAGAGTCCGAAAAGCATCGTGCTTATCACTCTTCCATGTTAAAACTTCTTCTCCTTCAATAGTGAAACACATAGCCTGATATCGACTTACACTGGTCCTTCTCTGATTTTTGGATCTGAGAAACTGTAATCTAAGAAGATTTCGTCTTGCTTAGTAATCCAGCACTTCCAAGTACTTTTACAGCATTCGAATATCTCTTATCCAGATTACTTTGATATCCTTCCACTACGCTAACCGCATAGTTGATATCAGGTTCTTGTTTTTCAACATTGCATCTACAAAGCTCTCTACACTCGAAGTGCAAGTAACTGCTTTGTCTATATCTATCTCCTTCATGTGTTCAAGACACATATCTTTAGATAGATGCATTCTGTTCTCGAAAGGCAATAACCTTTCTCAGAATTATGCATGTTTAAAACAAACCATAATCGCATAAGATATCTTAAGAGAAGTACAAGTGTTCTTATCTAGAGATCAAAAGATTTCTAAGAACATGATCCGACTTCATCTTATATCTTGATTTATTTAGACAACCTCTATTTTATGTCTGTCAACACTTCTACATTGTTGCCAACGATGAAGTGTTATCTACACAAAATTCCGAGAAACACCACCTTTGTTTCCATTACGTTTCTAACACACCTCTCCTTGCCTTTTGATGAATCCATAGAATGGACTATCTCATCAATTCGCAAGTTCCTATGCAGAACTAGGGATCGATTTCATGTCAACTAGATCCAGAGTCCAAAACTCCTCCAGTCTTATGAACATCTCTGGTTGCTTAACAACCTCCCACTGCAATGGCGTTCCGGTGTATAACAGTAATAACATTAGGTGCAGTCAGTGGTGTACTACTACTCGGTTAGGCTGGTTCTCAGTCTTTCCTTTCCTCTCTTTCTCATTTCAAAGTATTACGTCACTTTGGGCTTGTGGTTCATCTAATAGTCTTCCTCTAAGAACCGGGCGTTAGAACTTATAACGTCCTTCTGGTTCATAGTACTATTGAACACACATCTTTTGTTCTTCTAGGATATTCTACAACCGCATTGAATGCGCCGTTGTTTCCAGACATATCCATAGAACACAGGTAGTTCCGTATAACTCATGCTTTTACTATTTCTATAAGAGTTCCATTTCTTATTTCCGACACACCACTTCTACACAAGAGTGTATGGTGTAGTCATTTAGGATCAAATCCCAATCTCTGATCAGTATGCCATGCATTCCTCAGACAGGCACTTGCCTCCGCGATTAGATCGCAGGCTTTCAATGGATATACCATGATGGTTCCCCACAATAGCTTTGTGTCCATTGACTTGTCAAAACACTTTGCTTTTGTGGCACATCAGGTATGCTAATCCATTCTTTCGAGTAATCATAAAATGAAGTACTCGTACCTTATTGTCTGAGTAAACAAGGTCTGCATACATCAGAGTCAATCAATTCTTATACTTGTCCGGATCTTATATCTTATATCCATAAAGGATTGCTTAGTCATGTTATCTTCCAAATTAGATTCTTAGCTCGGAAGGTCCACTTCTTCAACTTAATTGATCAAAAATCAATTTTCGACCTTTGAACTTCTTATTTGAATAAACATGGCTTAGCATAAGAATCCACAAGTATAATCGATTTAATAAAGAAATCTCTTATTAGTAAAACAAGTTTTGTACTACGGTTCGTTGCACCGTGGTGGACTCAGGATTCATCATTTATATATATTGCTAGCTAATGTACCAGAATAGATACTATCTTTATTTCTTCTTATAACCATCAGATGATTAAAAGAAATAAAATATCCATTCATTAGAAATCCAGAACAAAGTTCTTTCTAAAGGTACATAAAAGCAATAGCTCAAAATGAAATCCTATAAAATGTCCTCCACTGCAACAGCTGCCTCCTCTACACCATTGCCCATGTAGACTACGATTTCTTCTTTTCTAAGTCGTTAGGTTTCCTGGAACCCTCGCATTTAGAATGCGCATACCGTCAATGGTTCCATATCTACACACCAGGTTCCGGTAGATAATACCACTGACTATGTTTTACGACTAAAGAAGATTTCGTACTTTCTTTGAGAGGATAATCAGACTTCCAGTACCTAGACTGTTTGCATCGAGAACACTAGCCTATTGGCTTTCTCGCCCCATCTCGTGATCCAAGAAACTTAGGACCACTGGGTTTCTTTGCTTGCTTTTCCTATCCCCCGGTTTTTGCCCTTAGGTTCGAAACCTTTGGCATTGGCTACAAGAGCTTGCGATTTCCGTCTCAACTCGTCTAAAAAGTCAATCATCTCAAAAACGTGTTTAAGCGTTTCCTCGAAGCGACTGGCCTTTATGAGTATCCTCATCGCTTCTTGTCTAGCTGCCTATGTCATGTCTAAACTTCTCCTTGAGTTTGAACATGATAAAATCAGTTCTTTCCTCAACAGTCGAGACATTAGTAGGTTCGGGAGAACAAAGCTCACTGAGTATAAACTTGTACTCTTTAAAAGTCTAGGCAATGTCTAGATCTCTATTCCAATCAATACATTTAGGGACCAGTGAGTTAAATTCCTCAAGTATCACATAAAGTGGGTTCAAAGCCATCCATAATCTATGAGCACATATAACAACAAACAATTGATTTAATCTCCGATATTATCTCCCTTAAATAATATCATTAAACCACTAATCACATCTAAAATCCCATCAGGTAAGGCAAGCCACGTTCGTGTGGACGTTTACCCACCCAAATGATTTAGCAATTAGATTTGCTTCGATCATACATCACTTACAGCGTAACCTCGTTGGGAGGAATACTATAACGCGTATCTAAGTGTAAACCATTACTCAGTACTAAGGCGAATCGTTTAGAATTGTTACGTCACCGCAAGCCACGTTCGTGTGGACGTTTACGACAACTCGCAACCCTTCACAATTCCCTATAACTGTCTACATCAATTATTCTAAAATCCCATTCAGTATAGCAAGCCACGTTCGTGTGGACGTTTACTATACCAAAAAGATTTATATAATTGACTCCCAATTACTTGATCCATTTAATCTTGTAAATCAAGACGTGGAGAATCATAAGTGAAACTCGAAGTTTCTAACCAGTGATTCACCATGCGAACAACCCTATCTCTCATAAATGAGGGAGCTGAGCAGACGAACGACCCATCTATCAAAGAATGGCACGAAGGTCTCTAATTTGTGTCCTCCACATGACCAAGTGGCTCTGGCTCCATTCCACTCCCCGGGGTGAGAATGAGTCGACTTGAAATCAGCTTTGGAAAGACAAATTAGGCATTGTTTGATGAACTTAATCAATGTTTCTCGTAAGAGGAATTACAAGAACTCTCCTCCAATGACTTATCTATATAAACTTCAAAAGTTTATAAAAGTCACCAAGAGAGCAGCAATGGAGACCGTGGGTATGTTTCCATACCCTCTCCCACTTAGCTTTTTATAATAAATGGATACGCTATCTAGTGCATAAAATAAACACATATAGCATGCATACATGTAATAAAGCACATAAATATTATCACATAGTCAAAATAATACTAGAATATTATTTTCCGACTATTATGGCTTTATCGCATCCCCGTACGCATCTTCTAGTCTTCAGTCTTCGTTTCTTGAATGCTCCATGTGACGAGAATATTAATCTCCAATATTTAAATCTATTTATTTTCAATTAATCCAAAAGTTACTTAATTCGAAAATTAAGTCAATCGAATATATCAAAAATAAAATTAAATATCATTAATATTTTTATTTATTTTATTTTCCTTTTCTACTCCATTAAATCTCTAGAATAATCTATCCAAGATAGACTTGGAATATTCTAGATGATATCCATAATGGAATAAGGAAATAAAATAATTTAGGACTCTTATACTTTCCAAATTTATTTTATTCCTAATCCATGAATATTCCCATGAGTAGGAATAATCAAATAGGAAAATAAATTTAATACTAAATTAATTCTTTTTCTATTTCATGAATATTCCATAAAGAAATAATCAAAATAGGAAAAACCGAATTAAAATAGGAAAGTAAATTTCCGGTAGGAGTAGCATGGATTGGGAGACCCCACGCCACCCCCACCTCGATCGACCGCCGCCTAGGGCACGCCGCCGCCGCCCGGCCCACGCGCCACCACCACTGGTGGCCGGCGTGGCCGAGACTCCCACGGACAGCCCCTCTTGGGGCCGAGGGTCGATCGATCCTCATGGGATCGATCATGGGGATTGATCGATCCCCGGTCCTTCGTCTTCTCGCCACTTCGTCTTCTCCGGGGTCTTCGATTCGTCGATCCAATCGCAAAATAAATTACAATAATCTAAATTACAATTCCGGTATCGATTCTATACATGAAATCGATCCTATACATTTTCCGGAAAAACGATGAACATAATAATAAATCCTAAATTCGGTCAACCCCCGAATTTTTACTATTACAAGCATTCACCACACATAAAACGAATCTCGACATGTCCGAGAGTTTAATAAAATCAACAATCACATGACAAAATAATTAAACGAATAATCATCAAGCCATAATAGTCGGAACCCTGCAAGGTAGAACAATTTATCGAAAAATACCGTGAACTAAAACCATCGCTCTGATACCAGTTGTTGGAAATCGATATCCCAGAATTAATAAATTTAAATAAATAAATTATCTAATTAATTCCGACCGAAATCCTTTGGAGATCGAATATCCGGATTGTCTAAATTGCGGAACCGACAATCCAATCGACTTCTAGATCGCCGGAGATTGGATCCCCGACTCATCCGCAGGAGTCCGACCTTTGGAGACTACGCGCCCGAAGACACGCAGCCCGCCCCCAGCCGATTTTCTCCCGCGAGCCGGATCCACGAACGCGAACCACCTCACGAGCCGGGGCCCGACCGAACGCCCAGCGAGGCCCGAAGGCCGCGTGCGCCCAGCCGAGCCCCCGTGAGGGGCTCGCGATCGTCCTCGGACAATCGCTGGGGATGCACGAGGCATCCCCGGGGGCTGCTCGTAGCAGCCCCGTTTGGTGCGGTCGAACCCTCGCGGACAGCCCCCTCAAAACCTTAGCCGCGGCCAAGCCGCTGCTTGTTTGATCGAGGCGTGCGCACGTCACCGGACGTGCGCTAGGGTTCAGTCCATCAAGCTCCATGCGTAGCCGAGCACGGCGAGGACCAGTCCCATCGAACCCTAGCAGCAGCTCGCGCCGCCGCCGCCCGATCAGGCCCCCGCACGCCTCCGGCGATGCCCCCGCGGATCCGCTGCGGGAAAAACCCGCAACCCGCTGCCTGGGCACACCAGGCGGCCGCTTGACCCCCCAGGCGGCCGCTTGCCTGGGCAGTCAAGCCCTACGCGCGATCCTTCGCCGTCGGGTCGCTCCAGCCGCGGTGGTCCGGTGATCTTCGATCACCACCACCCAGCTCGACCCCGGTGAGGATCCCGAACCTCGGATCTTGTTCTACGGTATTTTCACGATAATATAAACGATTAAAATCATCGAAGGGGGTTCAACGATTTTACCTTTTGTTCTCGTTGTACGGAGAAACGAAGAACTCAATTGATGACCTTGAGATCTTCCCACGTATTCCTTGCACTAGCCCGGACGTCGTGTGGGCGACGATCTACCGAACTCCATGGATCTCCTCCACTCTTCAAGAACTTTATGATTGGCGTATCTTAGGTTGTGAAAAGTGAAGACCATGTAGTGCTTTTATAGGCTACGTAGGGGATCATAAGGAGAATAAATATTGGGCTTCCAATATTGAAAATTAAATTGGGTCCAACCCAAATCCATTAATTCTTATCAATATTAATTTTATTTATTTTCCACTATATAAATAAAATTGCACTCCCAATATTATTCCATATTATATCAAATAATATTTCTCCGGTAGTATTATTTATTCCGTGTATTTAAGATATAAATATCCATGAATAAAATTAATTTATTGCTAATTAATTTATTCATCTCTTATATCCGAGAATAGTACCGTTCAACTTTAATTATTATGCGGATTAAATCCACCTGCAGGGTTTACATAATAATTCCTTATGAACTCATCTCGGGGATATTATCAACCCTTACGGGATACACTTTCCCGTCAAGTATTCACGGCATGTCATATATAAAATATAGTGACCCAACTCAACCGGTAATTGACCCAGTAATTAAACCGGTCAATTCCTTTGGAAAATCAAAGTCACTTATATTAAATATACACACCCGTAATAGTATCGGGGATTAAGAATAAAATACACTGAGATTTAAATCGATTATCCAAGGCAATCCTAATCGATAAATCTCAAGCGATCCGCTCAATACACCAAGTGTACAAGTGTGATAAAATAATTAAGACAAATTATTTTCTCTCTCACACAACGACTATACCGATGGATTGGTCCGTGTCCATCTAGGTCGTGAGCAACTGTTCGATTAAATACGAGTAACCGATAGTATGATCTTCTGTGTGGGCCCGACACACCATACTAACTACAACGTATAGAATCCAGGACTATAATTTGCATATATTTAATTATAAATAATTAAACGCAAATAATTGTTTATTTAATTAAATAGATTAATGGCAATGGATTGGGAGTTTCCGTTACTTAAATCTAGACATTAAGTACACAACTCCAACAAAAACAACCAAAACAGAGTAGAAATATGATGATGGCCTTCATGACAAAGAATAAACATGGATTTGTTGATGGAACGATTTCTGAACCGTCACCTTCAGACCCTCTATATGTTGATTGAAGAAGATGCAATATTATGGTTCTTACATGGATATCAACTAATTTATCACCAGAATTGGCTCACAGCATACGCAACCTCTGCCAGGCAGGTATGGAAAGAACTCCATACTAAGTTTTCAAAGGCAAACAATAATATGGTTTATATGCTTGAACAAAAACTTATTGGTACAAAACAAGGAGACATGGTGAGTATATATTTTGCTAAACTGAAGGCTATCTGGGATGAAATAGCAGCCTATGAACCACCCTCTACATGTCCTATGAGCAACAGTCCAACCATGATTTAGAATCAACAAAAAGACAACAAAAGAAAAGTACTACAGTTCTTAATGGGACTTAAAGATGAATATATGAATCTGAGAAATCAGATTCTTCTCCAAGATCCACTGCTCACACTTGATCAAATATTCATCCTAGTGTCCCAAGAAGAATCTAATCTTGAAATGAAGAATCTCAGTTAATCCAATATACAGTCCAATGCAGTGGCAGCAAGACAAATCAAGTTTGAAAATCTGAAATGGAATCGATGTTTGAAAATCAAGTTTGGAACTTGGTCGATTTGCCTAAAGGGGCTAGGCCCATTGGATGCAAAAGGATGTTAAAACCGCCTTCTTGAATGGGATTCTAGAATAGGATGTGTTTATGACACAACCATAGGGTTTTATCCATCCTAATCATACTGAAAAAGTATGCAAGCTTAATAAATCCATTTATGGATTAAAGCAAGCATCTCAGAGTTGGAATCTTCGGTTCGATGAATCCATACATGGTTTTGGATTTCAGAGGAACACAGAAGAATCTTGTTTTACAAGAAGATCAGTGGTAGTTACGTTGTTTGATTATTACCCAAAGTATCGTACGTATGGTTTGAGCATGGCGAATTGGTTTCAAGGAAAATTTGGTGAGGCACATTGGATGTGGCCAAAACTATTCTAAAGTGCCGTTTACGGACTAAAGAATATTATCTTGTCTTTGGAGGACAAGATGAGTTGATATTAACGATCTATTTGAATGCACACTTCAAAACAGACTAAGATAATTTCCGATTTTAATCTGGTTATATCTTTTGTCTGTTCAGAGGTAAAATGTGGTGGAATAGTTCCATGCAATGCAATAGCTGATTGAACTACAGAAGCTGAGTACAAAACTGCATTGGATGCAGTTATGTTGGCAGTTCAGATTTGAAAGTTCTTCGATGAACTAGGTGGCGTAACTAGCTCGGCCCATCCGATAGTTCTCTATTTATAGTAGAGCTATCGCACAAGCCAATGAGCTAGGAAGCACCACAAGTCTAAAACTGGTGCTCAGGAAGTTCTACATTATCTGGGAGATAGTTTTGTGGAGACATCGAGATAATAAAGTTGCAACTTTTGGTAAGGTTGCAAACCCGCTTTCTAAACCTCTCCAGCAGTCTAAGCTTGAGGCTTTCACGTCTGCAATAGAGATCAGACATCTTAGAGATGAGTTGTGATTTCTATTACTGTATTAGATACTTTTGGATATTTGGTAAACATTCACTCATATGTATAATACATATTTCTTCATATAAATATGGTTTAATTTATATGAATTGTCCAAATGATTCAATTGGGTTATGAGGTCGACTTACCGCATAATGAAGTCCCGATGGTTGAACTGATATACTTAAATCATAAAATTGTTCCTAGTTCGTATCATCGAGTACGGACAAATTAAAGATACAAAGAACTAGATTGCAATGTGTACTATAGCGCCACTTCATGGGCTAGTGACGTGGGACGTCAAGTATAGTTGCATAGATATTAGATGGGAGCTAATGATTGAACATACCCGACTGGAATAGTATTTAAGATTTCGAGTCATAATACTATTGTTGGAAATCGATATCCCGGGGTTGTCAGAATATGCGGAATATACGACCCCGATCAAAATCCCATTTGCCGGAGAACTCGCGAACCACCATACGCGAACCGAGCCCGACCGAAAGCACCGCCGCGGGATGAACCCGCGGCTGCCCTAGCCGAGCCCCGCGAGGGGCTCGCGATCGCGTTTGCAATCGCATGGGGATGCGCGATCGCATCCCCCGGGACTGTTCGTAATAGCCCCCGGCGGTGAGTCCGGCGACTCACTGCCATCGCCGGAGGGGCGTCCTCCCAGCGGACTGCCGCGACACCAGTGTACTACAACTTATTAGAATAGAGAAGACCATGTAGTGCTTTTATAGGCTACGTAGGGGATCTAAAGGAGGTGGAATATTGAGCTTCCAATAGTAGTAATTAAATTGAGCCCAAGCCCAAGTCTATTAATTCCAACTACTATTAATTATATTTATTTTCCACTATATAAATATAATTGCACTCCCAATATTATACCATATTATATTAAATAATATTTTCTCCGTAGTATTATTTATTCCGTGCGTTTAAGATAGAAATGTCCATGAATAAAATTAATTTATTGCTAATTAATTTATTCATCTCTTGTATCCGAGACTAGTACCATTCAACCTTAATTATTATGCGGAACAAATCCACCTGCAAGGTTTACATAATAATTCCTTTTGAACTCATCTCGGGGACATTATCAACCCTTACCGGGACACACTTTCCCGTCAAGAATTCACGGCATGTCATACATAAAATACAGTAACCCAAAGTGCCGGTAATTGACTGGTTATTCTAATCAGTCAATTCCTTTGGAAAATCAAAGTCACTAATATTAAATGCACACACCCGCAATAATATTGAGGATTAAGAATAAAATACACTGAGACTTAAATCGATTATCAAAGGCAATCCTAATCGATAAATCTCAAGCGATCCGCCCAATACACCAAGTGTACAAGTATGATAAAATAATTAAGACAAATTATTTTTTCTCTCATACAACGACTATACCGATGGATTGGTCCCTGTCCATCTAGGTCATGAGCAACTGTTCGATTATATACGAGTAACCGATAGTATGATCTTCCGTGTGACGTCGCACACCATACTAACTACAACGTATATATTCCAGGACTATAATTTGCATATATTTAATTATAAATAATTAAACGCAAACAATCGTTTATTTATTTAAATAGATTAATGGCAATGGATCGGGAGTTAATATCACTTAAATCTAGACATTAAGTATACAACTCCAACAACTATTTCATTGACTGTTGAGCAATTTCTTCTGACCTGAGTAGTCTAGAGTGATTCCATTGTGAAATAATATACTTTGATACAAGCAAACACCTTTCGTAAAAGGAGGTTATAAAACTTGTTATTGGGTATATCAGGAAGCAAGTGGGAGAGCTTGGATTGACAAGATGGGATTTTCCTCCATTTTTATAATGAGATATATGTTTTACCGGCCACTTGGAGAGTCGAGACTGTGGAAAATACGTGGCCACGTCCAGATTCGTATCATGGTGATAAATTTGGTTTTACTATCTGTCTCAAAGTCCAAGAAAGGTTTGAACCGATTGAGGATGACTCGAGTCTTGCCTTAAGTTCAAACTTAGACATAAAGTGACAACAGGAAGTTGGCAACACACTGGCTCTGAAGGCCAAGTGGGAGATTGTTGGTATATGTCCTTCGATCCTACGTGTGCAATCGATAAAGTCATAAGGTCGTCTATGGATGTTTAAATAATTATTCGATAATATTAATTGTTGGGAGTAATATAATATTGATCGATAATTATACCTACAGGGTCACACACGAGCCGAAAATATGAGCTATAAGTGTTTTCTAAAATGAGTAGATTTGGAATCGATAAATATATAAACTAGGTTTATATTCGATGTGATTTACGTACATGCATGAGATGCATGGCTTGCATGGAATGCATGTCACATGGTGTTACATGGCATGCCACGCAAGCTAATAGGACCACATCCAATGCTATGTGGCATGAGGATGTGGAAATGACCATTCAAATTCACCATTAACACACCTTAATGTGTGATAATGATTCTTCATCAATATATCACCATTATGGGGGGGGGGGGGGGGGGGGTTACATGGTGTTATTTCATTGTTTAATAGGAGAGAAAATGCCGAAAGGTATCAACCTTTCTCTGCGTCTATCTTTTTCAAGTGTTCCAAACACTTACCTTTAGATAGATGCATTCCGTGTCTGAAAGGTATCAACCTTTCTCGGAATTCTTGCATGTTTAAAACGAACCATAATCGTATAAGATATCAAGGAGAAGTACTATTTTCTTTTATTGAGATCAAAGATCTTAAGAACATGCTCTAACTTCTACTCATCTTATATCCCGATTTATTTAGACAACCATCATTTTATGTCTGACAATGTCTTTACATTGTTGCCAATGATAAAACGTTATCTACATAAAATTTCTAGAAACACCACTTTGTTTCCATCATGTTTCTAATACACCTTCCTCGTCTTTGCCTTTTGATGAATCAATCAAATGGACTATCTAATCAATTCGCAAGTTCCACGATTCACAGCTTTGTAACAATCCATGAATGGATCAATTAAGCTTGTACTATAAATGATCTTGCCTCTTAGCAATAATACTTATTGCTTTCCAAGTAGGCACATTTAGATACAGTATTGCCCCTTTGCAGAACCAGAGATCGATTTCATCTATACTAGATCTAGAATTCAAAACTCTTCTAGTCTTATGAAGATCTCCGGTTGTCTAACAACCTCCCACTGCAATGGCATTCCAGTGTATAAACAGTGATAACAGTAGGTGCAGTTAGTGGTGTATTGCTACTCGGTTTGGCTGGTTCCCAGTCTTTTCCTTTTCTCTCATTCCATGGTATCATATCACTTCGGGCTTTGTAGTTCATCTAATAGTCTTCCTCTAAGAACCGGGCGATAGAACGTCCTTCTGGTTCATAGTACTATTGAACATACAATCTTTAGTTCTTCTAGGATATCTTACAATCACATTTGAATGTGCCGTTGTTTTTCAAGAAATATCCATAGAACACAGGTAGTTCCGAATAACTTATCCTTTTACTATTAGAATTCCATTTCTTATTTTCCGACACACCATTTCTACACGGAGTGTATGGTGTAGTCATATGGGATCCAATCCCATTCTCTGAATTATGCTATGCTTTACTTAGACAAGTACTTGCCTCCGCGATCAGATCGCAGGCTACCTATGGATATACTTTGAAGGTTCCCCATAACAGCTTTGTGTCCATTGACTTGTCAAAACACTTTGCTTTTGTGGCACATCAAGTACTCTAATCCATCTTCGAGTATTCTTAAAAGAATGCTCGTATCTTTCTAAGTACGTATATCTCTGCATATATCAGTTTTTAATCAATTTAAATACTTGTCCAAATTCTACTCTTTATCCAAAAAGGTTCGCTTAATTGTATTATCTTCCAAATTCAATTCTTAGGTCGGAAGGTCCATTCCTTCAACTATAATTGATCAAATCAATTTCGACCTTTGAATCTTATTTGAATAAATACTACTGACCATAAGAATCCACAAGTATAATGATTTAATAAATAAATAAATACATCTAATAAGTAAAACAAGTTATAGAACGGTTTGTTGCATCGTGGTAGACTTAGGATTCATCATTCATATATTGCTATTTAATGTATCAGAATAGATAATACTATTATTTCTTATCAAAATCCTCAAATGATTAAAGAAATAAAATATCCATTCATTAATAATAGAAAACCAGAACAAAAGTTCTTTCTAAAATAAAGGGGTACATAAAGCAATAAACTTGAAATGAAATCCTATAACTACTCATATAGAAATCCTCTATTGCAACAACTGCCTTCTCCACAGCATTTCCCATGACGATTCTTTCTTTTCCAAGTCGTTGGGTTTCCTGGCACCCCTGCATTTAGAATGCATACATACCGTCAGTGGTTCCATATCTACCCACCAGGTTTCTGGTAGATAATACCGCTGACTATGTTTTAATGACTAAAGAAGAATTTCATACCTTCTTGGGGAGAAAATATAAACCTCCGGTACACAGACTGTCTCTTTTGAGAATAATAGCCAGACGGCTTTCTCATCCCACTCCGTGGTCCAAGTATTTTAGGACCACTGGGCTTCTTTGCTCGTCTCTCCTTTTCCTTATCTATGCCCTTAGGTTCGAAACCTTTGGCCTTGGCTATAAGAGCTTGCGATTCTCTTGATTCATTCAAAAGGTCTATCATCTCGAAAACGTTTTCAAGCGTTTCCTCGAAGCAACTGACCTTTATGAGTATTCTCATCGCCTCTTTTCTAGCCTCTACGTCGTGTCTAAACATTAGCTTGAGTTTGAGCTTGATATCATGATTAGTGGTTAATGCAAAAGCATTGTCCCACTTTTCAAAATCAGCTCTTTCCTCATTAGTTAAGACACTTGTAGGTTCAGGAGGACAAAACTCACTGAGTATATCCTTGTACTCTTTAACAGTCTGGGTAATGTCTAGTTCTCTATCCCATCCAATACGGTATGGAACCAGTGCATTGAATTCCTTGAGTATCACAGAAAGTGGATTCATAGCTATTCTCTAAACCTATAAGCACATATAAACAAACAATCAATTTAATACCGATATTATCTCCCTCAAATAATATCATTAAATTACTAATTACATCTAAAATCCCATTAGATTCGGCAAGCCACGTGGTGTGGACGTTTACCTATCTAAATGATTTCGTAATTAGATTTGCTTTGGTCGTACATCATTATAGCGTTACTTCGTGGGGAAGAATACTACAAAGCGTACCTAAGTGTAAACCATTACTCGGCACTAAGGAGAATTATTCGGAACAGTTATACCGCAAGCCACGTGGTGTGGACGTTTACGATAACATACAATCCTTCATAATTTACATATAGCTGTCTACATCAATTAATCCAAAATCCCATTTAATATAGCAAGCCACGTGGTGTGGACGTTTACTACACCAAAAGATTTTTATAATTGACTCCCAAATACTTGAAACATTTAATCTTGTAAATCAAGACGCGGAGAATCATAAGTGAAACTCGAAGTTTCTAACCAGTGATTCACCATGCAAACAACCCTATCTCTCATAAAATGAGGGAGCCGAGCAGACAATCGATCCATTTCAAAAATGGTACGAATGTCTCTAATTTGTGTCATCCACATGACCAAGTGGCTTTGGCTCCATTCCACTCCCCGGGGTGAGAATGAGTCGACTTGAAATCAGCTTCAGAAAAACAAATTAGGCATTGTTTGATAAACACAATCAATGTTTCTTGTAAAAGGAATTACAAGAATTCTCCTCCAATGACTTGTCTATATGAACTTCGAAAGCTCATAAAAGTTACCAAGAGAACAACAATGGAGACCATGGGATTGTTTCCAATCCCTCTCCCACTTAACTTTTTACAATAAAGGGATACACTATCTAATGCATAATTAAATACACATAAGCATGCATACATGAAATAAAGCACATAAATATTATCACATAGTCAAAATAATACTAGAATATTATTTTCCGACTATTATGGCTTTATCGAATCCCCGTACGCATCTTCTAGTCTTCAGTTTTCGTTTCTTGAATGCTCCATGTGATGAGAATATTAATTCCAATATTTAATATCTATTATTTTTAATAAATCCAAAAGTTACTTAATTCGAAAATTAAGTCAATCGAATAAATCAAAAATAAAATTAAATATTATTAATATTTTTATTTATTTTATTTTTCCTCTCCAATTCCATTAAATCTCTAGAGTCTTATCCAAGTCAAACTTGGAATACTTTAGAAGACTTCTATAATAGAATAAGGAAAATAAATAAATAAGGACTCTATTATTTTCCATAATTAATTAATTTTTTAGTCCATGAAAATTCCCAAAAATAGGAATAATCAATAAATAAATAAATTAATTCTAATTTAATTCTTTTCCTATTCCATGAGAGTTCCCAAACATAGGAATACTCAAAATAGGAAAACCGAATTAATTAGGAAAGTGAATCGCGGTAGGAGAACACGAGATCCCGGAGGACCCCGCGCGCCCCACCACCGATCGCCGGCCGGGAGCACCGCCGCCACCGCCTCCAGCCCACGCGCCACCACCACCGGTGGCCGGCGTGGCCGGAAACCCTAGCGGGCAGCCCCCGCGGTCAATCATCATGGGGATCGATCTCGGTCGATCCCCGAGCCCTAGTTCTCCTCGTCACGCGTCTTTTCCGGCGGTCGTTTTGGCATCGATCCAACGTAAATAAATTACAATAATTTAAATTACAATTCCGGTATCGATTATATACATGAAATCGACCCTATACATTTTCCGGAAAAATAAGAACAATAATAATAAATCCTTAAATTCGGTCAACCCCGAATTTTTACTATTACAAGCATTCATCCACAAAAACCAATCTCGACATGTCCGAGAGTTTAATAAACCAACAATTATGACAAATAATTAACGAATAATTAAACTAGGCATAATAGTCGGAAATCCCTGCAAGGAAGAACAATAATCGAACATACATATGAACATAGAACCAACGCTCTGATACCAATTGTTGGAAATCGATATCCCGGGGTTAACGGAATTGCGGAAACATAACCCCGTCCGAAATCCCATCGCCGGAATCACGCGAACCACCGTACGGAGCCGGGCCCGACGAGAGAATCACCGTCGCGGGATAAAACCCGCGGCTAGAAACCCTAGCCGAGCCCCCGCCGTGAACGGGCTCGCGATCGCGCACCAGCCGCGATCGTCGGGCTGCTCCGGCAGCCTTGGGCGGTGAGTCCGGCGACTCACCGCCGTCATCGGAGGTGGGAGGAGCCACCAGCCGCGGCGCCAGCCCGCGACAGTTCCCCCCGGCGGTTGAGCTAGGGCTCGATCGCCCCAGCCCCGACGTCTAGCCGGGGCTTCCCTTCGATGCGCGCCGGCGGCGAGGGGCGGGAGGATACGCCGCGGCTCCAGCCCGCGGCATCCCCGGCGATCGACCGAAGTCGATCGCATGCCCCGGTGTCCAGCCGGGGCTTCCCCTCGTCGCGCGTCCGGCGGACGGAACCCTAGGGTTCGACCGCCACCCCTCGTTTCCAAGCCGAGGTTGTTCTCGATCTCCGCCGGGGATCTCGTATCCCCGTCCGCGGAGTTCGTTCGTCCCGAATCATCGTTCATATGCATATCACGATTAATACATAAAATCATAGAGGGGGTTTATGATTTTATACCTTGATTCGTTGTTCAGAGAAACGACATCAAATTGAAGACCTTCAGATCTTCCCACGTTTTCCTTGCACTTCGTTCGAACCTCGTGTGGGCGACGATCCTTCGAACTCCTATGGATCTCCTTCAACTCTCAAGCACTCAAAAATATCAAGTATGATATTCTTGACTTGTAATTGTGTTATATGAATTATGAAGGCCATGTAGTGCTTTTATAGGCTATGTAGGGGATCTAAATGAGGTGGAATATTGGGCTTCTAATATTAGAGATTAAATTGAGCCCAAGTCCAAATCTATTAATCCTTACTAATATTAATTATATTTATTTTCCACTATATAAATATAATTGCACTCCCAATATTAAACTATATTATATCAAATAATATTATCTCCGGTAGTATTATTTATTCCGTGTATTTAAGATATAAATATCCATGAATAAAATTAATTTATTGCTAATTAATTTATTCATCTCTTATATTCGAGAATAGTACCATTCAACTTTAATTATTATGCGAAACAAATCCACTCATGAGGTTTACATAATAATTCCTTATGAACACATCTCGGGGATATTATCAACCCTTTCGGGATACACTTTCCCGTCAAGTATTCACAGCATGTCATATATAAAATACCGTGACCCAACTTTACCGGTAATTGGTCGGTTATTCTAATCAATCAATTCCTTTGGAAAATCAAAGACACGTATATTAAATATACACACCCGTAATAGTATCGGGGATTAAGAATAAAATACTCTGAGATTTAAATCGATTATCTAAGGCAATCCTAATCGATAAATCTCAAGCGATCCGCCCAATACACCAAGTGTACAAGTGTCCCTGTCCATCTAGGTCGTGAGCTACTGTTTGATTAATATACGAGTAACCGATAGTATGATCTTCCGTGTGACGTCGCACACCATACTAACTACAACGTATATAATCCAGGACTATATTTTCATATATTTAATTATCAATAATTATAAGCAAACAATTGTTTATTTAATAGATTAAATGCTATGAACGGGAGTTTTCCGATACTTAAATCTAGACATTAAGTATACAACTCCAGCACGTGTGACGTCGCACACCATACTAACTACAACGTATATAATCTAGGACTATAATTTGGATATATTTAATTATAAATAATTAAACGCAAATAATTGTTCATTTAATTAAATAGATTAATGGCAATGGATCGGGAGTTAATATCACTTAAATCTAGACATTAAGTATACCACTCCAACAATCTCCCACTTATAATTATGATTCGTTTTAACATGCAAGATTCCGAGAAAGGTTGTTACACGGATATGCATTATTTATTTAATTATAAATAATTAAACGCAAATAATTGTTCATTTAATTAAATAGATTAATGGCAATGGATCGGGAGTTAATATCACTTAAATCTAGACATTAAGTGGGAGATTGTTGGAGTGGTATACTTAATGTCTAGATTTAAGTGATATTAACTCCCGATCCATTGCCATTAATCTATTTAATTAAATGAACAATTATTTGCGTTTAATTATTTATAATTAAATATATCCAAATTATAGTCCTAGATTATATACGTTGTAGTTAGTATGGTGTGCGACGTCACACGTGCTGGAGTTGTATACTTAATGTCTAGATTTAAGTATCGGAAACTCCCGGTCATAGCATTTAACCTAATTAAATAAACAATTGTTTGCTATTAATTATTTGATAATTATATAAATGCAAATATAGTCCTGGATTATATACGTTGTAGTTAGTATGGTGTGCGACGTCACACGGAAGATCATACTATCGGTTACTCGTATATCAATCGAACAGTTGCTCATGACCTAGATGGACCCGGACCAATCCATCGGTATAGTCGTTGTGTGAGAGAGAAAATAATTTGTCTTAATTATTTTATCACACTTGTACACTTGGTGTATTGGGCGGATCGTTGAGATTTATCGATTAGGATTGCCTGCGATAATCGATTTAAATCTCAGAGTATTTTATTCTTAATCCCCGATACTATTATGGGTGTGTATATTTAATATACGTGACTTTGATTTTCCAAAGGAATTGTCCGATAGCTATATTCTATCAATTCCGGCAAAGTTGGGTCACGGTATTTTATATATGACATGCTATTAATACTTGACGGGAAAGTGTATCCCGGAAGGGTTGATATTATCCCCGAGATGAGTTCATAAGGAATTATTATGCAAACCTCATGAGTGGATTTGTTCCGCATAATAATTAAAGTTGAATGGTACTATTCTCGGATATAAGATATGAATATTATTTATTGAGCAATAAATAAATTTATTCATGGATATTTATATCTTAAATACACGGAATAAATAATACTACCGGAGAAATATTATTTGATATAATATGGTAAATATTGGGAGTGCAATTATATTTATATAGTGGAAAATAAATATAATTAATATTGATAAGGATTAATAGATTTGGGCTTGGGCTCAATTTAATCATCAATATTGGAAGCCCAATATTCCACCTCCTTTAGATCCCCTACGTAGCCTATAAAAGCACTACATGGCCTTCATAATTACTACACACCACATACAATAATATCATACTTGATATTATTGAGAGTTGAAGGAGATCCATAGGAGTTCGATAGATCGTCGCCCACACGACGTTCGAACGGAGTGCAAGGAATACGTAGGAAGATCCGAAGGTCTTCAACACGTTTGATTTCGTTTCTCCGTACAACGAATCGAGGTATAAAATCATAAACCCCCTCTATGATTTTATGTGAATTAATCGTGATATATACATGAACGCACGATCCGGGAAACGCACGAACTTCGGGGACGAGGATTCGAGATCCCCGGCGAAGATCGAAGGGGCGATCGAAACCCTAGGGTTCGACCGCCGGAACCGCGGACGAGGGGAAGCCCCGGCTCATGTCCGGGGCATGCGATCGACCAAGGTCGATCGCTGGGGGAGCCGCCGTGGGCTGGTGCCACGGCAGACGGCGTCCCGGCCACCCTCGCCCGGTGGTGGCGAACGGGAGGAACCCCGGCTTCGGCCGGGGCGTGCGATCGCGGCTGGCGAGCGATCGCGAGGGATGCCGGGGCTGGGCCGCGGCGGGTCAGCTGGAGGCTGACCGCCCTCCTCCGGCGACGGTGGTGAGTCGCCGGACTCACCATCGGGGACTGCTGGGCAGTCCCGGCGATCGCGAGGTGCGATCGCGAGCCCCCTCGCGGCGGGGGCTCGGCTAGGGTTTAGCCGCGGGTTTTACCCGCGGTGATGCTCGTGTCGAGCTCCGGCGACGTGAGGTGGTTCGCGTGTTTCCGGCGATGGGATTTCGGTCGGATTATCGTTCCGCAATTTTTGATAGTCCGGGATATCGATTTCCAACAATTGGTATCAGAGCGTTGGTTTCGTGTTCATGTGTATATTCGATTATCGTGTTTCCTTGCAGGGATTTCCGACTATTATGGCTAGATTTAATTATGCTTTAATTAATGTCATAATATGTTGATTATTAAACTCTCAGACATGTCGAGATTCGTTTTTGTGGATGAATGCTTGTAATAGTAAAAATTCGGGGGTTGACCGAATTTAGATTTATTATTATTGTTCATGTTTTTCCGGAAAATGTATAGGGTCGATTTCATGTATAGAATCGATACCGGAATTGTAATTTAAATTGTGTAATTTATTTTACGTTGGATCGATGCCGAAACGACCGCCGGAGAAGACGCGTGACGAGGTGAACTAGGGCTCGGGGATCGATCGATCCCCATGAGGATCGATCCCCATGAGGATCGACCAAGGGCGAAGGGGCTGCCGTGGGAGCCCTCGGCCACGCCAGCCACCAGTGGTGGTGGCGCGTGGGCTGAGGCGGCGGTGGTGCTCCTCCCCGATGATGGTCGGCCGGCGATGGTGGGGGGGGGGGGGGGGGGGGGGCGGGGTCCTTCGGGATCTCGTGTTCTCCTACCGCGATACGCTTTCCTAAATTAATTCGGTTTTCCTATTTTGAGTATTCCTATTTTTTTTGGGAACTCTCATGGAATAGGAAAATAATTAATTAGTATTAATTTATTCCTTATTTGATTATTCCTATTTTATGGGAATTTTCATGGACTAGGGAATTAATTAATTATGAGAAGTATAGGAGTCCTTATTTATTTATTTTCCTTATTCTATTATGGAAGTCTTCTAGAGTATTCTAAGTTTGACTTGGATGAGACTCTAGAGATTTAATAGAATTGGATAGGAAAATTAAAATAAATAAAAATATTAATAATATTTTATTTTATTTTTGATTTATTCGATTGACTTAATTTTCGAATTAAGTATCTTTTGGATTTATTAAAAATAATAGATATTAATATTGGAATTAATATTCTCGTCACATGGAGCATTCAAGAAACGAAGACTGAAGACTAGAAGATGCGTACGGGGATTCGATAAAGCCATAATAGTCGGAAAGTAATATTCTAGTATTATTTTGACTATGTGATAATATTTATGTGCTTTATTTCATTTATGCATGCTTATGTGTATTTAATTATGCATTAGATAGCGTATCCCTTGTTGTAAAAAGCTAAGTGGGAGAGGGATTGGAAACAATCCCATGGTCTCCATTACTGTTCTCTTGGTGACTTTTATGAGCTTTTGAAGTTCATATAGATAAGTCATTGGAGGAGAATTTTTGTAATTCCTTTACAAGAAACATTGATTGTGTTTATCTAACAATGCCTAATTTGTCTTTCCAAAGCCGACTTCAAGTCGACTGATTCTCACCCCGGGGAGTGGAATTGAGCCAAAGCCACTTGGTCATGTCGAGGACACAAATTAGAGACATTCGTACCATTTTTAAAATGGATCGATTGTCTGCTCGGCTCCCTCATTTATGAGAGACAGGGTTGTTCGCATGGTGAATCACTGGTTAGAAACTTTGAGTTTCACTTATGATTCTCCACGTCTTGATTTTCAAGATCACAATGTTTCAAGTAATTGGGAGTCAATTATAAAAATCTTTTGGTGTAGTAAACGTCCACACCACGTGGCTTGCTATACTGAATGGGATTTTGGATTAATTGATGTAGACAGTTATAAGGAATTGTGAAGGACTGTGAGTCATCGTAAACGTCCACACCACGTGGCTTGCGTTGATAGATCGGTTCCAAACAATTTACTTTAGTACTGAGTAATGGTTTACACTTAGATACGCTTTATAGTATTCTTCCCCACGAAGTTACGCTATAATGATGTATGACCAAAGTAAATCTAATTACGAAATCATTTGGATGGGTAAACGTCCACACCACGTGGCTTACTTTATCTGATGGGATTTTAGATGTGATTAGTAATTTAATGATATTATTTGAGGGAGATAATATCGGAATTAAATTAATTGTTTGTTTATGTGTGCTTATAGGTTTAGAGAATAGCTATGAATCCACTTTCTATGATACTCAAGGAGAACAAACTCACTGGTCCCAATTACATTGATTGGAAGAGAAATTTGGACATTGTTAGACCGCTGAGGAGTACAAGTTTGTACTCTATGAGCCGTGCCCTGATGAGCCCACGGCCGCCTCAACTGATGAGGAAAAGGAGGCTCATCGGAAGTGGACAAAGGCGAATGGGATGGCTAGGTGTTATATTTTGGTTTTTATGTCAAATGTACTCCAAACCCAACATGAGTCAATGGCCACTGCTGATGAAATGCTCTTTAACCTCAAGGAGATGTTTGGGCATCAAGACCGTGCGGCTAGGCAAGAGGCTATGAGAGTCCTCATGTCAACTACCCAGTCTGAAGGAACGCCCGTTGGGGAGCACGTTCTTAAGATGATGGGTCTGTTGAATGAATTGGAGGTCCTAGGAGCTATGATTGATGGTGAGACACAAGTCGACATCATACTCCAGTCTCTGACCCCTAGTTTTGAGCAGTTCCGCATGAGTTATAATATGGGTAAACTATCTTATACTCTTGCGCAACTCCTGACTGAACTGAAGGCGGCAGAGGGGATCTACAAGAAGGGCAAGTCTCAAGCTCTTGTAGCTACCAAGTCCAAAGGCTTCAAGCCTGATGGAGGTAGGGGCAAGAAAAGGAAGCAAGCCGGAAGACCCAGTGGTGCCAGGAATGGACCACAGATTGGGGCTGGCAGGCCTAAGGGCAAATGCTTCCGGTGCAAGAGGTCTGGACACTGGAGGTCAAATTGTCCTCTCAATAGACAAGGTACGAACTTTTCTTTAGTCGTAAAAACATAGTCAGCGGTATTATCTACCAGAATTCTGGTGCGTAGATATGGAACCACTGACGGTATGTGCATTTTAGATGCAGGGGTTCCAGAAAACCCGGCGGCTTAGAGAAGAAGAGTTCGAGTCTACATGGGCGAAGCTGTAGAGGAGGCAGCTGTTGCAGTGGAAGACTTTTATCTACTTTGAGTAGTTAGGATTTCATTTCAAGTTTATTGCTTTATGTACCCTTTATTTTAGAAAGAACTTTTTGTTCTGGATTTCTATTATTAATGAATGGATATTTATTTCTTTAATCATTTGATGATTTTGATAAGAAATAATGGTTATCTATTTTGGTACATTAGATGAGCAATATATGAATGATGATAAATCCTTAGTCTACCACGATGCAACGAACCGTTCTATAACTTGTTTTACTTAGATGTATTTCTTTACTTAATCATTATACTTGTGAATTCTGCTGAGTAGTATTTATTCAAATAAGATTCAAAGGTCGAAATTGATTTGATCAATTATAGTTGAAGGAATGGACCTTCCGACCTAAGAATTAAATTTGGAAGATAATACGACTAAGCAAACCTTTGAGGTTATAAGATGGAATTCGGACAAGTATTGAAATTGATTAAGAGAATGATATATGTAGTGATATATGTACTTAGAAAAACGAGCATTCTTTGAGAATACTCGGAAATGGATTAGAGTACTTGATGAGCCACAAAAGCAAAGTGTTTTGACAAGTCAATGGACACAACGCTATTGTGGGGAACCATCAAAGTATATCCATAGGTAGCCTGCGATTTGATCGCAGAGGCAAGTACCCTTCTAAGTATCATATAGCATAAATCAGAGAATGGGATGGATCCCATATGACTACACCATGCACTCAGTGTAGAAATGGTGTGTCGGGAAATAAGAAATAGAATTCTAAATAGTAAAACGGTAAGTTATTCGGAACTACCTTTGTTCTATGGATATCTGATATACAACACTTCGGTTGTAGGATATCCTGGAAGAATTAAAGATTGTATGTTCGATAGTACTATGAACCAGAAGGATGTTCCATCATCCGGTTCGTAGAAGAAGACTGTCAGATGAACTACATGACCCAGACTGACAAAATACCTTGGAAAGAGAAAAGAGGAAATGACTGAGAACCGGCCATACCGAGTAGCAGTACACCACTGACTGCACCTACTGTTATTACTGTTTATACACCGGAATGCCATTGCAGTGGGAGGTTGCTGAACAACCGAAGATCTTCATGAGACTAGAAGTGTTTTGAACTCTGGATCTAGTATGGATGAAATCGATCCCTAGTTCTGCAAAAAGGCAACAATGTATAAGTCGTGGAACTTGCGAATTGATGAGATAGTCCATTTGATGGATTCATCAAACGGCATGGGCGACTTAGGTGTATTAGAAAACGTAAGAAACAAAGTGGTGTTTCTCGGAATTTTATGTAGGTAACGTTTTATCATTGGCAACAATGTAAAGACATTATCAGACATAAAATGATGGTTGTCTAAATAAATCGGGATATAAGATGGGTAGAAGTTAGATCGTGTTCTTGAGACTTGATCTCAGATAAGAACATTGTACTTCTCCTGGATATCTTATACGATCATGGTTCGTTTTAAACATGCATGATTCCGAGAAAGGTCTCTACCTTTCGGAAACGGAATGCATCTATCTAAAGGTAAGTGTTTGGAACACTTAAAAGGAGATAGACGCGGAAAAAGCAGTTTCCTACACTTTGAGTGTGGAAAGCTTTAATGCAATGTTGAAAAACGAGGAACCTGATATCAACTACGCGGTTAGCGTAGTGGGAGGATATCGAAGTAATCTGATCAAGAAATTATTCGAATGCTGTAAATGTACTTTCGAAGTACTGGATTACGGAGCAAGACGAATTCTTCTTGGATTACATTTCTCAGATCCTGAATCAAAAAAGGGAACCAGTGTAAGTCGATATCAGGCTATGTGTTCACTTATGAAAGAGGTGGAACCTAGATATGAAAGAGTGATAAGTATGTGGCTTATCGGACTCTATCATGACCGAATGGCAGCCTCAGAGGCAGCGGAAATTCTGGTTGGGCTCCTGGACAACCTCTGGACTTAGATATGACTCTTGGTTCACCAAAGGCTATTTAATAGCAGTGCATTGGTAAACCGGATGAGGTCATAAGTCCGAAGTGATGATAACACATAGAGCGCTAGTACTACCTGATACGAATCATCGTCTAGTGAAGACGACGCTGTAGTCACCAAGATAACTTCAGATACGGAAACCTAGATTGCTCATACACATGGTACTTCTTCGAAGTACAAATTCTAAGCACGTGATGAGTATGGGAGTCAGGAGTTTGGAAGAAATGACTAGACCTTAGTATAAGTGGGAGATTGCTGGAGTTGTATACTTAATGTCTAGATTTAAGTATCGGAAACTCCCGGTCATAGCATTTAACCTAATTAAATAAACAATTGTTTGCTATTAATTATTTGATAATTATATAAATGCAAATATAGTCCTGAATTATATACGTTGTAGTTAGTATGGTGTGCGACGTCACACGGAAGATCATACTATCGGTTACTCGTATATCAATCGAACAGTTGCTCATGACCTAGATGGACCCGGACCAATCCATCGGTATAGTCGTTGTTTGAGAGAGAAAATAATTTGTCTTAATTATTTTATCACACTTGTACACTTGGTGTATTGGGCGGATCGTTGAGATTTATCGATTAGGATTGCCTGCGATAATCGATTTAAACCTCAGAGTATTTTATTCTTAATCCCCGATACTATTATGGGTGTGTATATTTAATATACGTGACTTTGATTTTCCAAAGGAATTGTCCGATAGCTATATTCTATCAATTCCGGTAAAGTTGGGTCACGGTATTTTATATATGACATGCTATGAATACTTGACGGGAAAGTGTATCCCGGAAGAGTTGATAATATCCCCGAGATGAGTTCATAAGGAATTATTATGCAAACCTCATGAGTGGATTTGTTCCGCATAATAATTAAAGTTGAATGGTACTATTCTCGGATATAAGATATGAATATTATTTATTGAGCAATAAATAAATTTATTCATGGATATTTATATCTTAAATACACGGAATAAATAATACTACCGGAGAAATATTATTTGATATAATATGGTAAATATTGGGAGTGCAATTATATTTATATAGTGGAAAATAAATATAATTAATATTGATAAGGATTAATAGATTTGGGCTTGGGCTCAATTTAATCATCAATATTGGAAGCCCAATATTCCACCTCCTTTAGATCCCCTACGTAGCCTATAAAAGCACTACATGACCTTCATAATTACTACACACCACATACAATAATATCATACTTGATATTATTGAGAGTTGAAGGAGATCCATAGGAGTTCGATAGATCGTCGCCCACACGACGTTCGAACGGAGTGCAAGGAATACGTAGGAAGATCCGAAGGTCTTCAACACGTTTGATTTCGTTTCTCCGTACAACGAATCGAGGTATAAAATCATAAAACCCCTCTATGATTTTATGTGAATTAATCGTGATATATACATGAACGCACGATCTGGGAAACGCACGAACTTCGGGGACGGGGATTCGAGATCCCCGGCGAAGATCGAAGGGGCGGTCGAAACCCTAGGGTTCGACCGCCGGAACCGCGGACGAGGGGAAGCCCCGGCTCATGGTCGGGGCATGCGATCGACCAAGGTCGATCGCTGGGGGAGCCGCCGTGGGCTGGTGCCACGGCAGACGGCGTCCCGGCCACTCTCGCCCGGCGGTGGCGCACGGGAGGAACCCCGGCTTCGGCCGGGGCGTGCGATCACGGCTGGCGCGCGATCGCGAGGGATGCCGCGGCTGGGCCGCGGCGGGTCAGCTGGAGGCTGACCGCCCTCCTCCGGCGACGGTGGTGAGTCGCCGGACTCACCATCGGGGACTGCTGGGCATTCCGGCGATCGCGAGGTGCGATCGCGAGCCCCTCGCGGCGGGGGCTCGGCTAGGGTTTAGCCGCGGGTTTTACCCGCGGTGATGCTCGTGTCGAGCTCCGGCGACGTGAGGTGGTTCGCGTGTTTCCAGCGATGGGATTTCGGTCGGATTATCGTTCCGCAATTTTTGATAGTCCGGGATATCGATTTCCAACAACACTGAAGATCATACTATCGGTTACTCGTATATAATCGAACAGTTGCTCACGACCTAGATGGACAGAGACCAATCCATCGGTATAGTCGTCCATGGAGAGGGTCTCAGAACTTGAAGCCCTGTTAGAGTCTCCTGCTCACAATCCCCGGGTATTGGCTGACCTACTCTATGTCACTGCTTATGCTGATCTCATCAGGTCTGCATCAAAGGAGAAGAATGAAGGGGCCAAGGACTATGGTTTACAACTCCTCAAAGCTCACATGAAAGGGTGCACTCTGGATTCCAGAGTTCCACAGCCCTTTATGGATCTGGAGGTTGTGCACGGCATAGATATGAAGTGGTGGCCCGCATACAGTCTTCTCTCCATGCCTGGTGAGCCTGCTAAAACTCCTGCTGATGCTTCTGATGATGATGGTGATGGTGATGGGGAGGAAATGGATACCCTTGGTGTCGGGCCTGATGGCAAGCCAAAGGATCCCCTGGTGACTCCCCCAGGTGATGGTGGTTCTACCTCCTGAGTGTAACAGCTCAGGAGTCTGCAAAGTTTGATGACTGCTCTGAGTGTAAAAAGCTCAGAGGTTTTAACCTTTAATTTCTGTTCAGTTTGGGCTTAATTGCCAAAAACAATATTTGCATATTTCTGCATTTGGATTCTACAGGCAGTAGTTGCCTGGAACAAGTATTTATATTTTGCTGGTGTGTAATAACTTAGTATGTTATTTTGGATGTTGATCCTTTGGGTCTTACTAATAGCCCTCTCACCATTTTATTCAGGGTTTATCTTCCCATTATTATCTATCACTTTTTACAAGTCATTTTAGCTTGTTTGATGAATAATTATTCTTGCGAATAGATAACTTTTGGCTCACGCCCAAGTTTTATCAAACGTTGTTGGGTTTCTCTGTGAGTTCTTTTGCTCTGTGAAAGTGATTTTTTGGATTTAGTTACCTCTCTGAATCATTATGATTCTAAGTAACATTTTTTCTCTTTCAATCTCTCCTTTCAACAGAACTGACCGATCCAGTGGTTTTAGTATGAATACTTTACCTTTTAGGATTTTCTCGGACCAGTTATTTTCTTTAGGGCGATTCTTGAGTTTCTTTTACTCTATTGAATCTGTGCCTTTTAAAGAAATGATCGGCCCCTGATCGATAGATCTTATGGGTATTTACCGAACCTTAGTATTTCTAGAATACTCAATATTTTTATCGTACCGGGGAATTCATGTGATTTCCCGGGGAAATTATATTTCTGTTATACAGACAAGATGTGAGAGTTCACATATATATCTTAAAAGATAGAAAATGCATTTGCTAAAAACTGCAGAGACATACTTTAA
This sequence comes from Euphrasia confusa, assembly GCA_954870475.1. Lineage (NCBI taxonomy): Eukaryota > Viridiplantae > Streptophyta > Magnoliopsida > Lamiales > Orobanchaceae > Euphrasia > Euphrasia confusa. Next base: position 38,815,909 of record OX940962.1, read on the forward strand.
TAAGTACAAAAGGTTTTATAAAATATATTTTCGCAAGAAGTTTTAAGAAATAACTTTTATTCCGAGAGTTTCTCAGTGGTAGAACTTCTTTAGGTGCAACGCATTCCATCGATACTGATCCTTGGTCCCGTCGAGTAGTTCCAGCTCGTACGCTCCATTCTGGAGGCAGTGGCTCACTCTAAACGGTCCCTCCCAGTTCGGTCCTAATGCTCCTTGGTGCGTTCCTAAGATTTTCTTCATCACCAAGTCTCCCTCTCGGAATTCTCGTGCTTTTACTTTTGAGTTGAATAGTTTAGCAATCCTTTGCTTATTCATGGCATTCAGAGAATCAGAAGCTAACCTCCTTTCTTCAAGGAGATCCAATTCTCTTCGAATGGTTGCTTCATTCTCCGGGGAAATTTCCTGAGCGGTACGATGTGATAACACCGATATCTCCGCTGGAATCACCGCTTCCATTCCAAAAGCCAAAGAATAGGGGGTCTCACCAGTGGCGTTTCTAGCTGTGGTTCGATATGACCACAGTACCTCTGGGAGTTCATCCGCCCATTTTCCTTTGCGGCTTTCCAATTTTGATTTGATGGTGTGTTTTAGTATCTTATTGACCGCTTCAACCTGACCATTCGTCTGGGGGTGGTAAGGAGTAGAGAATAACCTCCTTATTTTCCATTTTTCACAGAATTCCTCTACCTCCGCCCCATCGAACTGTTTTCCGTTGTCGGAAATGATTGACTCGGGTAGACCAAAACGACATATGATATTTTTCCATATGAATTTGATGACCTGGGGTTGATCAATCTTATTCAACGGTTCCGCTTCAACCCATTTGGTGAAATAGTCGACTGCTACAATCGCAAATTTCACTCCACCCCGAGCGGTTGCTAGTGGTCCGATCAAGTCGATTCCCCACCGAGCAAACGGCCACGGGCTGTAGATGGATTTCAGGGTCTCCGGGGACACATGGATATTAGGCCCATTCGTCTGGCATTTGACACATCTGCGTGCATAGCCGACGGCATCCTTTCTCAGGGTTGGCCAGTAATATCCTTGTCCCATGGTTTTGTGCGCCAGGGATCTTCCACCCGCGTGGTTTCCACATACACCATCATGTATTTCTTCAAGGATTTTGAATCCTTCTTCCTTCGACACACACCTAAGTAGTGGAAGGGAATAACTTCTTCTGTACAGTTGTGAATTTATCAACGTATACTTTGCCGCTCGGGTACGAAGTTGTCTTGCTTCGGTTTTATCTGCTGGTACTTCCCCGGTATCTATGTACCGTTGAATGGGAATTCGCCAGTCTTCCCCGGCCCCGGCTAGTACTTGTATTTGTGCTTCTCTTTGTTCCACTGATGGGATTATTAGTTTTGTCAAAACTATATTTGAGAAGTCTGCTGAGCCCTCAGCTGATGCTAGCTTTGACAGGGCGTCAGCTTGTGAATTGTGTTCCCGTGGGATTTGTTCGATTAGAACTTCTGGGATTTTTTCGCAAAGTTCCCATACCAATTTCAGGTATTTTATCATTTGTTCGCCTCTGGCTTCATAATCCCCACTTACATGGTTCACTACTAACTGCGAGTCCATGAACACATGAAGTTTTCTTGCCCCGACGGCAATGGCCAGTTCCAACCCTGAAATGAGAGCTTCGTACTCTGCTTCATTGTTGGACGCAGGAAATTCAAACTTCACCGCATGGGTTACTGAATCTCCGTCGGGACTGAGTAATACCACACCTGCCCCCGAGCACGCGGTGGTAGATGATCCATCTACGAACAGCTGCCAGGCGCGTGGTTGACTCTGGGATTTCTCAGAGAAAGTTAATTCCACAATAAAATCTGCCAGGGCTTGTGCTTTGATTGCTGTCCTCGGGGCGAAAGTTATGTCGTACTGACTAATTTCTAATGCCCAGCGTAGGAGTCTCCCGGTGATATCCGACCGGTGCAATACTTGCCTTAGAGGCATAGTTGTCAAGACCTCAACGGGGTGCTCAAATAGGTACGCCCGGAGTTTTCTGATTGACACTATTAAAGCATAAGTTAGTTTCTCCAGTGGAGTATATTTTATTTCTGCTTCGTGTAGTACTTGGCTTACGAAATATATCGGAAAATGCACCATCCCTTCTGCCCTGGTCAACACAGCACTGATGGCGTGTTCTGACGCGGCTAGGTATATGTACAGTTTTTCTTCTGGTTTAGGGGCCACAACTACTTTGGGATTGGACAAATACTCCTTTATCCGTACAAAAGCTTGTTGGGCCTCCTTTTTCCAGTGAAATTTCTGTCCTTTGATGGTAGCAAAGAACGGACGAGTTTTATCCCCCAGACAAGAAATGTACCGATTCAGGGCGGCTAAACGACCCGTGAGTCGTTGTACGCCTTTTATGTCCCGGGGCTCTTGCATGTCCAGAATTGCTTGGACTTTGGTAGGGTTGGGCTCAATGCCTTTCTCGCTAACCACATGCCCCAGGATCATCCCTTTTTTAATTCCAAAGTTACATTTCTTGGGGTTCAATTTCATGTTATAATGCCCCAGTATTTTGAATACTTCTTCGAGATCTTTGATGTGATCCGATTCATTTTTACTTTTAACGATTATATCATCAATGTATACTTCCATGGTTACACCAATTAAATCAGAAAACATCAGATTTACCAACCTTTGATAGGTGGCCCCGGCATTCTTCAGGCCAAAAGGCATCCTTTCCCAGCAATAGATTCCTTTTTCTGAGTAGAACGCCGTATGCTCGACGTCATCTGTATGCATGGGGATTTGATGGTATCCTGCCTTGGCGTCCAGTGTTGAAAATATCGCGTGACCTGTCAAATTGTCAACGACATGGTCGATGTGCGGCATGGGAAAAAGATCTTTCGGGCATGCGTGGTTTAGATCTGTAAAGTCTATACACAAACGCCATGCAGCCGTCGTTTTAGTCACCATAACCGCATTGGAAAGCCAAGTGACATCACTCGAAGCTTTCCTGACCAGTTTGTTTTCAATTAGTTTATCAACTTCCCCGGCGAGTGCCTGACACTTCTCGGGGCCCATTTTTCTACGCTTCTGCGCAATTGGTTTCTTGCAGGGATCTATTTTCAATCGATGGCAGGCATGTTTAGGATCAATCTTTCCTAAATCCGCACTGGACCATGAGAAAGTAGAGATGTTCTCTTTAAGGAAATTTATAATACCGCTCCGGGTATTTGATTCCATATGAGATCCCACAAGTATTTGCTTTTCAGCTTGTTCTGGATCTAAAACTATAGAGTCCAGATTTTCGACCATTTCTACCACTGGTACCTTTTTAGATTGATATCCACCCCTTGAACCCCAATCATCCATTTCTGGTTTTGACGGGGGAAGCTTCTGGTTAGTAGAGACTGTGTCTACGCCAGTTCCTTCTTTGGGGGGACAGATCTCGTCCGGGGGAATATCAACTATTTCCCCGGGAGGTTTTTCCTGAGAAGGATTCAGTTGGGAATTTTGATCGTTTATTTTGATTACATCTTTTATGTGATCGATTTGTTTTATTTTTGTTCCTCTCAGATTAATCTGGGGGATATTTACGTTTACTTTGGTTTTGGAGTTATCAAGATCGCGAAAATACATCAAAGTCTTCTTAGCCATTACTAGATCACCTCTGACGGTGCCAACTGTTGGAGTTGTGTACTTAATGTCTAGATTTAAGTACCGGTAAACTCCCGGTCATGGCATTTAACCTATTTAATTAATAAACAATTATTTGCAATTAATTATTATTAATTTATTATGCAAAATATAGTCCTGGATTTTATACGTTGTAGTTAGTATGGTGTTGCATGGGCACACAGAAGATCATACTATCGGTTACTCGTATCTAATCGAACAGTTGCTCACGACCTAGATGGACACGGACCAATCCATCGGTATAGTCGTTGTGTGAGAGAGAAAATAATTTATCTTAATTATTTTATCACACTTGTACACTTGGTGTATTGGGCGGATCGCTTGAGATTTATTGATTAGGATTGCCTTGGATAATCAATTTAAATCTCGGAGTATTTTATTCTTAATCCCCGATACTATTGCGGGTGTGTATATTTAATGTAAGTGACTTTGATTTTCCAAAGGAATTGACCGGTTTAATTACTGGGTCAATTACCGGTTAAGTTGGGTCGCTATATTTCATATATGACATGCCGTGAATACTTGACGGGAAAGTGTATCCCGGAAGGGTTGATAAAATCCCCGAGATGAGTTCATAAGGAATTATTGTGTAAACCTCATGAGTGGATTCGTTCCGCACAATAATAAAGGTTGAACGGTACTAGTCTCGGATATAAGAAATGAATATTATTTATTGAGCAATAAATAAATTTATTCATGGATATTTAAATCTTAAATACACGGAATAAATAATACTAATCGGAGAAATATTATTTGATATAATATGGAATAATATTGGGAGTGCAATTTTATTTATATAGTGGAAAATAAATAAAATTAATATTGATAAGAATTAATGGATTTGGGTTGGACCCAATTTAATTTTCAATATTGAAGCCCAATATTTATTCTCCTTATGATCCCCTACGTAGCCTATATAAGCACTACATGGTCTTCACTTTTAAGAGAGAATTAATTGACCTACGCCAATAATAAAGTCTTGAGAGTGAGGAGGATCCATAGAATCCGATAGATCGTCGCCCACACGACGTTCGGACGAGGTGCAAGGAATACGCGGGAAGATCGCAAGTTCATCAACAAGATTCGTTTCTCCGTACAACGAATCGAGGTAATAATCGAGAACCCCCTTCTATGATTATTTGTGCGTTGAATAATTGTGATATATACATGAACGCACGATCCGGGAAAAACGACGAACCTCGGGGACGGGGATTCGAAATCCCCGGCGAGGATCGAGGGTGCGGCCGAACCCTAGGGTTCGACCGCCGGTGCGCGGGCGTGAGGGGAGCCCCGGCTGGACGCCGGGGCGAGCGATCGACGTGAAGTCGATCGCTGGGGGTTCGGCCGTGGGCTGGTGCCACGGCGGGGCGAACCCCCTGGCCTCCCTTCGCCGGTGGTGCGCGCAAAGGAGGAAGGCCGCGGCTGGGGCGATCGAGCCCTAGCTCGATCGCCGGGGACCGTCGCGGCTTCGCGCCGCGACTGGTGGTTTCCCCTCCTGCCGGCGATGGCGGTGAGTCGCCGGACTCACCGCCCGGGGCTGCCGGAGCAGCCCAGCGATTGCCATACACGGCGACCGCGAACCCCGCGGATGGGGTTCGGCTAGGGTTTAGCCGCGGGTTCATCCCGCGGCGATGCTCTCGTCGAGCCCGGATCTTCGTGGTGTTTGCGTTCGTAATTTCCGACTCGCGGGAGAAAATCGGCTGGGGGCGGGCTGCGTGTCTTCGGGCGCGTAGTCTCCAAAGGTCGGACTCTTGCGGATGAGTCGGTGTTCGTGTAATCTCCGGCGACGGGTTTTCGATCGGGTTATCGGTTCCGCAAATTTTTGATAGCCCGGGACATCGAATCCCAGCAATTGGTATCAGAGCGTTTGGTTTCGTGTTCATGTATATGTTCGATTATTGTTCTACCTTGCAGGATTTCCGGCTATCATGGTTGAATTTAATTATCGCTTAATTAATTATCATGATTGTTTATTAAACTCTCGGACATGTCGAGATTCGTTTTTGTATGGATGAATGTTTGTAATAGTAAAAATTCGGGGGTTGACCGAATTTAGGATTTATTATTACGTTCGTTATTTTCCGGAAAATGTATAGGGTCGATTTCATGTATAGAATCGATACCGGAATTGTAATTTAGATTATTGTAATTTATTTTGCGATTGGATCGATGGATCGAGACCGCCGGAGAAGACGAGATGACGAGAGGGAGCTAGGGCTCGGATCGACCAACCCCATGGTCAATCCATAAGGGTCGATCGACCCTCACATGGAGGAGCCGCCGGTATAGGTGGCCGGCCGCCTCCTAGGTGTGGGTCGAGGGTGGCGTGGGGACTCCCACCCCATGCTGTCCACGCCCGGAAATTTACTTTCCTAATTAATTCGGATTTTTCCTATTTGAGCGTTCTCCTTTTGGAAACTCTCATGGATTAGGAAAAGAATTAATTTAAATTAATTTTATTTCTATTGATTTATTTCCTTCATGGAATTAATCATAGATTGGAAGTTTAAATTAATTTAGTACTAAATTTATTTTTCCTATTTGATTATTCCTACTCATGGGAATATTCATGGATTAGGAATAAAAATAAATTTGGAAAGTAGTGAGTCCTAATTTATTTTATTTCCTTGTTCTATTATAGATGTCTTCTAGAATATTCCAAATTTTAATTTGGATAGATTATTCTAGAGATTTAATAGAACTAGATAGGAAAATAAATAAATAAAAATATTAATAATGTTTAATTTTATTTTTTGATAAAAATAAATTTAAATATTGGAGATTAATATTCTCGTCACATGGAGCATTCAAGAAACGAAGACGGAAGACTAGAAGATGCATATGAAGATAAAGCCATGATAGTCGGGAAAAATAATTTCTAGCATTATTTTGACTATGTGATCTATGTGCTTTATTGTTTACATGCATGCTATATGTGTTTATTTTATGCACTAGATAGCGTATCCCTTTATCGTAAAAAGCTAAGTGGGAGAGGGGGTGGAAACATTCCCACGGTCTCCATCACTGTTCTCTTGGTGACTTTTATGGACTTTCAAAGTTCATATAGACAAGTCATTGGAGGAGAATTCTTGTAATTCCTCTTACAAGAAACATTGATCTAGTTTATCAAACAATGCCTAATTTGTCTTTCTGAAGCTGACTTCAAGTCGACTCATTCTCACCTCGGGGAGTGGAATGGAGCCAAAGCCACTTGGTCATGTGGATGACACAAATTAGAGACATTCGTGCCATTCTTTGATAGATGGGTCGTTTGTCTGCTCGGCTCCCTCATTTATGAGAGATAGGGTCGCTCGCATGGCGAATCACTGGTTAGAAACTTCGAGTTTCACTTATGATTCTCCGAGTCTTGATTTAAAAAATCTAATGCATCTTGAAATTGGGAGTCAATTATAAAAGTCTCTTAGTGTAGTAAACGTCCACACCACGTGGCTTGCTATGCTGACGGACTTTGGATTAATTGATGTAGACAGTTGTAAGTAATTACGAAGAGTTGTGAAGTTATCGTAAACGTCCACACCACGTGGCTTGCGGTGATGTAGCAGTTCTAAGTGATTTACTTTGGTGCTGAGTGATGGTTTACACTTAGATACGCGTTATAGTATTCTTCCCCACGAAGTAACGCTATAATCGATGTATGGCCAAAGAAAAATCTAATTGCTAAATCATTTGGGTGGGTAAACGTCCACACCACGTGGCTTGCCTTACCTGATGGGATTTTAGATGCAATTAGTAATTTAATGATGTTATTTGAGGGAGATAATATCGGACATTAAATTAATTGTTTGTTTACATGTGCTTATAGGTTTAGAGAATAGCTATGAATCCACTTTCTATGATACTCAAGGAACATAAACTCACTGGTCCCAACTACATTGATTGGAAGAGAAATTTGGACATTGTCCTGACTGCTGAAGAGTACAAGTTTGTACTCTATGAGCAATGCCCTGCTGAGCCCACGGCTACCTCAACTGATGAGGAAAAAGCAACATATCGGAAGTGTAAAAAGGCTGATGAAATGGCTAGGTGCTATATTTTGGCTTCCATGTCAAATGTACTCCAAACCCAGCATCAGTCGATGAACACTGCCCGGGATATGATGGCTAACCTCAAGGAGATGTTTGGGGAGCAGGATCGTGCGGCAAGGCAAGAAGCAATGAGAGTCCTCATGTCAACTACTCAGTCTGAAGGAACGCCCGTTGGGGAGCACGTTCTCAAGATGATAAGTTTGTTGAATGAACTTGAGGTCCTAGGAGCTTCTATTGATGATAAGACGCAAGTCGACATCATACTCCAGTCTCTGACCCCTAAGTTTGAGCAGTTTCGTATGAGTTATAATATGGGTAAACTATCTTATACTCTTGCGCAACTCCTGACTGAACTCAAGGCGGCAGAGGGGATCTACAAGAAGGGCAAGTCTCAAGCGCTTGTGGCTACCAAGTCCAAAAGCTTGAAAGCTATTGGAGGTAGGGGCAAGAAAAGGAAGCAAGCCATTAAACCCAGTGGTGCCAAGAGGAATGGACCACGAGTGGGGGCTAAAAAGCCAAGGGGCAATTGCTTCCGATGCAATAAGTCTGGACACTGGAAGTCTGAATGTCCTCTCAGAGGTACGAATTTTTCTTTAGTCGTAAAAACATAGTCAGCGGTATTATCTACCAGAATTCTGGTGTGTAGATATGGAACCACTGACGGTATGTGCATTATTCTTAATGCATGGGTTCCAGAAAACCCGGCGACTTAGAGAAGAAGAGTTCGAGTCTACATGGGCGAAGCTGTTGGGGTAGCAGCGGTTGCAGTGGAAGACAATTATGTTTTAAGTTTTCATTTCAGTTATTGCTTATGTACCCCTTTATTTTGAAAAAGAACTTCGTTCTGGTTTTTCTTTATTAATGGATATTTTATTTCTTTAATCATTTGATGGTTTGGATAAGAAATAATGGTGATATCTATTATGGTACATTAGATAGCAATATATGAATGATGAATCCTTAGTCTACCACGATGCAACAAACCGTTACGTATAACTTGTTTTACTTATTAGATGTATTTCTCTTATTAATCATTATACTTGTGAATTCTTGAACTTAGTAGTATCTATTCAAGAGGAATTCAAAAAGGTCGAAATTGATTTGATCAATTATAGTTGGAGGAATGGATCTCCCGACCTAAGAATCAATCTTGGAAGATGATACAACTAACCTTTCTGGATAAAGGATAGAATTCGGACAAGTATAGAAAATGATTGATGATTAATGCGGTATGTGTAATTAGAGAAGGTACGAGTCATTTCTTTCGAGAATACTCGAAGATGGATTAGAATACTTGATGTGCCACAAAGGCGGAGTGTTTTCAACACAAAGCTATTATGGGGATCCTTCAAAGTATATCTATTGAAAGCCTGCGACTTGTTCGCGGAGGCTATCACCTATCTAAATAACACATAGCATAAATCAGAAATTGAGATTAAATCTCAAACGACTGCACCATACACTGATGTGTGGATATGGTGTGTCAGAAAGGAGAAATGGAATTCTAATAGTAAAAGGACAAGTTTGTTCGGAACTACCTATGTTCTATGGATATTTCTGGATACAACGGCACATTCTATGTGGTTGTAGATTTATCCTAGAAGAACAAGTAATTGTATGTTCAATAGTACTACGAACCAGATGGGTGTCCCCACCCGGTTCTTAGAGGAAGACTATTAGATGAACTACAATGCCCTAATTGACATAGTACTTTAAAATGAGGAAAGGAAAGACTGAGAACCAGCCTAACCGAGTAGTAGAACGCCACTAACTGCACCTAATGTTATTACTGTTATACACCGGAACGCCATTGCAGTGGGAGGTTGTTAAGCAACCAGAGATTTTCATAAGACTGGAGGAGTTTTGAACTTTGGATCCAGTATACATGAAATCGATCCCTAGGACTGCATAGATTTGCGAGAAAGGTGTGTTAGAGACGTAATGGAAACAAGGGTGGTGTTTCTCGGAATTTTGTGTAGATAACACTTTATCGTTGGCAACAATGTAAAAGTATTATCAGACATAAAATAGAGGTTGTCTAAATAAATCAAGATATAAGATTAAGATGAAGTTGGATCATGTTCTTAGAAATCTTTCGATCTCTGGATAAGAACATTTGTACTTCTCTTAAGATATCTTATACGATTATGGTTTGTTTTAAGCATGCACAATTCTGAGAAAGGTTATTGCCTTTCTAGAACAGAATACATCTATCTAAGGGTATGTGTTTCGAACACATGAAGGAGATAGATACAGACAAAGCAGTTTCCTGCACTTCGAGTGTAGAGAGCTTTGTAGATGCCATGTTGAAAAACGAAAACCTGATATCAACTATGCGTTAGCGTAGTGGGAGGATATCAAAGTAATCTGGATAAGAAATATTCGAATGCTGTAAAATTACCTACTAGCAAGACGAAATCTTCTTAGATTACAGTTTCTCAGATCCAAAATCTGAGAAAGACCAGTGTAAGTCGATATCAGGCTATGTGTTCACTTTTAGAAGAGGTGGAACCTAAGGATGAAAGAGTGATAAGCGTGATGCTTCTCGGACTCTATCATAAACCGAATAGCAGCCTCAGAGGCAGCGGAAGTTTGGTTGGGTTCCGGAATGACCTCTGAACTTGGATATGGTTCTTGGTTCACCAAAGGCTATGTACATAGCGGTGCGTGGAGAACTGGAAGAAGTCATAAGTTCGAAAAGTGATGATAACACATAGAGCCAGTACCACCTGATACGAGTCATCGTCAGGGAGACGACGCAGTAGTCACCAAGATAACTTCAGAGCGGCAACCTAGATTGCTCATTCACATAATACTTCTGGGAAGTATAACTTAAGCACGTGATGAGTATGGGAGTCGGGAGTTTGGAGGATATGACTAGACCTTAGTACAAGTGGGAGATTGTTGGAGTTGTGTACTTAATGTCTAGATTTAAGTACCGGTAAACTCCCGGTCATGGCATTTAACCTATTTAATTAATAAACAATTATTTGCAATTAATTATTATTAATTTATTATGCAAAATATAGTCCTGGATTTTATACGTTGTAGTTAGTATGGTGTTGCATGGGCACACAGAAGATCATACTATCGGTTACTCGTATCTAATCGAACAGTTGCTCACGACCTAGATGGACACGGACCAATCCATCGGTATAGTCGTTGTGTGAGAGAGAAAATAATTTATCTTAATTATTTTATCACACTTGTACACTTGGTGTATTGGGCGGATCGCTTGAGATTTATTGATTAGGATTGCCTTGGATAATCAATTTAAAACTCGGAGTATTTTATTCTTAATCCCCGATACTATTGCGGGTGTGTATATTTAATGTAAGTGACTTTGATTTTCCAAAGGAATTGACCGGTTTAATTACTGGGTCAATTACCGGTTAAGTTGGGTCGCTATATTTCATATATGACATGCCGTGAATACTTGACGGGAAAGTGTATCCCGGAAGGGTTGATAAAATCCCCGAGATGAGTTCATAAGGAATTATTGTGTAAACCTCATGAGTGGATTCGTTCCGCACAATAATAAAGGTTGAACGGTACTAGTCTCGGATATAAGAAATGAATATTATTTATTGAGCAATAAATAAATTTATTCATGGATATTTAAATCTTAAATACACGGAATAAATAATACTAATCGGAGAAATATTATTTGATATAATATGGAATAATATTGGGAGTGCAATTTTATTTATATAGTGGAAAATAAATAAAATTAATATTGATAAGAATTAATGGATTTGGGTTGGACCCAATTTAATTTTCAATATTGAAGCCCAATATTTATTCTCCTTATGATCCCCTACGTAGCCTATATAAGCACTACATGGTCTTCACTTTTAAGAGAGAATTAATTGACCTACGCCAATAATAAAGTCTTGAGAGTGAGGAGGATCCATAGAATCCGATAGATCGTCGCCCACACGACGTTCGGACGAGGTGCAAGGAATACGCGGGAAGATCGCAAGGTCATCAACAAGATTCGTTTCTCCGTACAACGAATCGAGGTAATAATCGAGAACCCCCTTCTATGATTATTTGTGCGTTGAATAATTGTGATATATACATGAACGCACGATCCGGGAAAAACGACGAACCTCGGGGACGGGGATTCGAAATCCCCGGCGAGGATCGAGGGTGCGGCCGAACCCTAGGGTTCGACCGCCGGTGCGCGGGCGTGAGGGGAGCCCCGGCTGGACGCCGGGGCGAGCGATCGACGTGAAGTCGATCGCTGGGGGTTCGGCCGTGGGCTGGTGCCACGGCGGGGCGAACCCCCTGGCCTCCCTTCGCCGGTGGTGCGCGCAAAGGAGGAAGGCCGCGGCTGGACGCCGCGGCTGGGGCGATCGAGCCCTAGCTCGATCGTCGGGGACCGTCGCGGCTTCGCGCCGCGACTGGTGGTTTCCCCTCCTTCCGGCGATGGCGGTGAGTCGCCGGACTCACCGCCCGGGGCTGCCGGAGCAGCCCAGCGATCGCCATACACGGCGACCGCGAACCCCGCGGATGGGGTTCGGCTAGGGTTTAGCCGCGGGTTCATCCCGCGGCGATGCTCTCGTCGAGCCCGGATCTTCGTGGTGTTTGCGTTCGTAATTTCCGACTCGCGGGAGAAAATCGGCTGGGGGCGGGCTGCGTGTCTTCGGGCGCGTAGTCTCCAAAGGTCGGACTCTTGTGGATGAGTCGGTGTTCGTGTAATCTCCGGCGACGGGTTTTCGATCGGGTTATCGGTTCCGCAAATTTTTGATAGCCCGGGACATCGAATCCCAGCACCAACTGCACCGTAGGGAGTAGGGAACTTAATACAGTAGTAGTAGGACGAGGCGACAGCTTCAAAAGCGTCTAGAAAGGGCCTGCCTAACAAAGCATTGTAGCCACTAACCTTATCAACTATTACAAACTTTAGATTCCTGACCATCACGACTTCGGGATTCTTCACATCCATTAGTTCCACCGGGAGTATGATCTCACCGTAAGGAATGACCACATCATCCCCAAAACCTTTCAACACCACATCGCACGGGTTGACATAGCGCGCCAATTTCCCCATCAGATCAAGGGTCCTCTTATAGAGAACATTGAGATGCGCGCCATTGTCCACCAGCGTGCGAGACACATCCAAACCGAGGATTCTGGCTCTTATCACCAAGGGCACGTCCTTTGGGAATTTTGTCACGGCTCGATCTTCCGGGGTGAAAGTTATCACCGCCGTGTCGGAAATTGATGACCCCTGGCTCGGGGTCGTCTCGTACCACACTTCCCACATCTGGAAATATCTCTTCCTTTTGCGGTGGCTTTCTTCATTCACCGGCTTCAACCCACCGATCATCATAATCTGACCCACACGAGGTGGGCCCTGTGCCGGGGGAGGCGGTGGCGGCACCGGCGCGGGTACTTCCTGGGGATGAGGCCCCTGGGGATTTCCCCCTGCACCGGGCCTGGGTAAGAATTGCCATAACTTGCCATCCTGGAAAAGTTTCCATAACAGTTTAACCAGTTGCCTGCACTGGCTGGTGTTGTGACCTATCTTTTCATGATAGGCACACCATTTGTTGGGATCCAACTTTTCCGGGGCAGTCAGAATTGGTGGTGGTTTCTCAATCAAGTCAGACTTGTTCATGAGCATAATATTCAGAATATTTGCTGGTGTATGACCAGTCTGGGTAGTTATTTTTTCTTCCAACTCACGGATCTCGTCCATCCGTGGGTCAGCTGGCTTTGGGCCTGGTTTTTTGCCAATGTAATTTGGCCTTCGATCAGAGGAAAAATGAGGTTTTTTCTTTTGCTCGGGGGGATGGTCCCCGCCGGCGACAAGACACTGGTAGGCCACTTGGGCCCCAGCTTTCCTCCTAAAATCCTCATACGATCGGGGATAATTCAACATTGCAGATTTAAACAATTTAGAATTCCTCCGCAAACCTGCCAACACGGTGTGAAGTTTGAGGTTGTCACCAATCTCTTCACCACCGGCCAAAAGTAGTTCTTCAACTCGATCAACATAAGATTCGTCTGATTCCGTGTTACCCCGTTTGACCCCCAACAGTTTCTGACTATATTCCATATAGGAGGCTTTGGAGGCAAAATACGACACAAACCTCTGCACCAAGTCGTCAAAGCATTTAACCGAATGGGTGGGTAAGCTGACGTACCATTGGTGGGGAATATCGCCCAGGGTAAGGGGAAACAGTTTGCACCGAGTAGCATCTGTGGCTCCTCGGCCGGACATGTAGGTCCTGAATCTGCTCAAATGAGCTTCCAGATCCGTTTTGCCACTGTACAAAGTAGTTTGCATGGGCTGGATCTCCAGTTGCATGGGAGCTTGTTCGACCTCTGGGGCCAAAGGATCGTTATGACGACCTGCCGGGGCAGCGAGAATTTGATGCTCATTCAATCGCTTCTCCAGTTCAGAGTATTTCTGCCTCAAATCGGCCAGTTCAGAATTAGTACCGGGGGCTCCAATGGCCTCACCCGGTGGAAAGTTTGCATGGCGGCCATGCATGTCACTTTTACTAATCTGCCGACGAGGTTCAGTAGATGTGGCCATAGATTCGGCTCTTTTGTTCAGATCTAACGCCCGACGCATTCGGCGATTCTTTTTAGGAACACGGCCAGTTTGCTCGGGAGCTACATTCAGATTTGCCCCGGTGGCTGCATGCGTGCCCCTCACCGGGATCACAGGAGTCGTCATGACGTATTTCATCGTCATGAGTTCTGCAATTGCTTCATCAATTTTCTGTGGAGTGTCAAGACTCTCAAATCTAATCGGAGGCGGGCCTTTCGGCGTCGACGGCCCTCCGAGATCATAAGGGTGCAGACGGCGATTCCGACGTCGTGACCGAAGTCGACGTTGTCGTTGATCTGCCTGACTGTCAGTCGGCTCATGGGCCCCTGCATGTTTGCTATTCTGCTCATCGGAGCTGATATGGGTAAGCGGCGGCGGCGCTTCCTTTTCAGGTTCTGGGTTTTTAGGCGGAGATGAAACCTCGGGTTCCACCATCACGCTCTTACCCATTACAGCCCGCCAACGGCCACTCGTACCAGACCCAGATGATACCGTAGTACCTTCGTTTTCGTTAACCATCACTGATTTAAAAATCAAGCTTTCTGCAACTAAAGTACCTGATGCTCCCTCCTTCTAGCGCCAACTGTTTTGGTTGTTTTTGCTCTTTGTCGGTATAATCCGCTGGAATCGAGGGTTTTGGCAACAACACAAAATGGTAAATTTGTTTTAAGTAAGCTAGCAAAGGGTATTAGTTTCTGCAGAAATCATAAGTAGAACATGGATGCTCAAGGCTCCTCTTTATTCATATATTCATACTTAGAAATCATATTTCAAATACAATGGTTTTCTCTCTCTTTTTCCTCTCTTTACACCCATTATTTATACTAATACATGCATGGCTAAATTATGCCACCTAATGCCCACTTATCGGCTCCTTATTGGACCACAACTCCACTAATGTCTAGCATTAAAAACCCACTTATCTCTAAACAAAGACTTTAACTCCTTCTCCCGTCAAATGCCGTTTGACCACCTGTTGACTCTGATACCTCCCCCACGGATATTCCCGTGTAATAAGTCTGACACTACCGTGCGGTCGTTCCCGTCCAAACTCTTTTCTGACTTCTGTTAGTTGCCTTTCTAGGTCTTTTCCCATAGGTTGTTTCTGACTTGCACATCTGATGACGTGGCTACCTCATTGCTGACACGTGTCGGTGACCGTTTTATCGGGTATAACATACTCCAAGTTTGGTAATTTCTTGCATGCAGCGGATCACTAACAAGTTGTTAGAAAAAATGTAAACGGGTTAGTCCAAAACCGGAAAAACAAATAAAAACGAAAAGTAAAACGGCATGTTGATGGCCGAGGCGTTTGCACTTTCCGCAAATCAGTAAAGCCCCGTGTATGCAACGGTTACAGGCTCTCTGATCCCAAAGATACAACGGCAGCGGAGCTCGAACGACTTGCACACTGAATTAAACCCTCGGTTGAACAGAAACAGTGAGAACTGAACACACTATGCAATGATATGATGAAATGAAAGAGTGAATTTTTTCGTGCGTAAATGAATGCATGTATTGTCTTTTTATAGACTGCACTCAAGGGGGTTACACCACTCAGATGGCGGTTCGTGGGCTGGCAGTTGCACCGAGTGGAGGAAGACCAACTCCACCACCTTCAACTGCCCACTTCAGCAATTATAAGTCATTAATTAATTACGAAATTAATTAATATCCAAAAGCCCTATAGACTAGGCCGAGCCCAAAGCCTTTAATTAATATGTTCAACTGGCCCAACAAATTAATTAATGTGTTCAACTGGGCTGAATAAAATCGAACCCAAAGCATCAATCGGACCGTGTCCAAAAAGATAGGTACAACCCAAGTGATCCAAGTGACCCAGTGGGCCCCGAGAAGCCCAGGTCCAGCCCAGAGTCCAATTGACCAAATCACCAAGGAGCTAGGATCAAGCCCACGTTCACGCCAAAGCCCAGGCCCAGGCCCGAGCCCGAGTCGGGTCGGGTCG
The DNA here is from genome assembly GCA_954870475.1 of Euphrasia confusa. Classification (NCBI taxonomy): domain Eukaryota; kingdom Viridiplantae; phylum Streptophyta; class Magnoliopsida; order Lamiales; family Orobanchaceae; genus Euphrasia; species Euphrasia confusa. The sequence goes on from OX940962.1 coordinate 38,832,146, forward strand.
GGACGGGGCAGGCGGGCGCGTGTGGCCCTTGCTATGTTCCACTAAGGGTACATAGACTTAGTCAGCTTGTTGAACACTCATACTCTATTAACACATTTAAAGAGAAATGACTTTTGGTATTCTTTCTATGTGGGATAACATATTTCCCAATAAAATAATAATTGCTTCCATTTACTAAAATAGTATTTATGGCAAACTTTACACATTTATTTCTCACTCACCGATTAACGGATTTTGACGAAATAAAATATCACAATTAACTCGTAACACGAAGATAATTATAGTAACGATTAAACTCGAAATCGAATACATTTTATTAGCCATAAAAAATTACAAACTTTGGTTAAAATACACTTGAATTATTTAAATACAACAATAATTCTAACACAAGTTTCTGGCTTGGCGTCTCCCCATAGTGTAAGAAAAACGAGCTGGAGGGTTTTGTTGGATCCATAGGGTTTGAAGTATCTCCCCCAGAAGAGCTGCTCTCGATCTCCCTCTTCTTTTCTTCTGGATTAACCATATTACTTGCGGATTATCTTTGATACCATGTAGATTTTGATATTGCAATAAGCAAAAAATAAGAAGAGAAAAACCTCTTCTGTGAATAGAAAAGGAGGTGATGTATATTGATAGTAATTGATGAAGAGAATACAACTCGATGATTTTAACTCTAGGTTTTTAGGACTATATATACACGCCAAAATAAATAAGACCTAACTCTAATATGACTAGGAATAAAAGAAGTTAAAAGGAAATAAAACTCCTGCACAAAATAATCGATCCGCAATACTATAAATATGTGTTGGAAAAATTGGAATAAAATATTTGGTTTAACCAATATTTGACTGATTTTTATGGCTAAATATTAATTCAAGTTGGAATTAATTTGTTAATAATTTTCTACGATGTTGCGTAGTTAATTATAGTATTTTATTTCGTCAAGATTCGATTTTTCGGTGAGTGAGAAATAAATAATGAATTAGCCAAGTGAAAAGGCATTATAGAATGAGAATTGTTAAGGTCTCATCCCACATTAAAAATGTGGTAGATAATGAGTTTGTGAGAACCATTATAAAAGGTCTTGTGTATTAATTATTGAGAATATGAAAAGTCTCAATACCACATTGAATGTGATGAGAATGTTAATACATTTGTGATGTTATATGAGGAGTTAGAAAATGTTTCAACTTTGAGTAAGCCCATTGACTTGAATTATTATTCTTGGTCAATTGAGAAATAATGATTTGGACTTTGGGCCTCCGAGATATTTCTTGGGCCTATAAGATTCTAATAAGTACAAATTTAACACGTTGGTTATTATGGTTTGGACTTACCAGCTTTTGGGCTGAGTAAAATTAGTTAAAACATTTTAGTTGGCTTAAGTTGTTGGGCTAGCCTAAATGGGTTGTACGGAATTTGAATAGTCAGTCCAATATGGGTTGTACGAAATTTGAATAGATGGCCCAATGACATTAAAAGTCATCAGCATTTTATTTATATATTTAATAAAATATATAAATTAATCCTCATAATTGTGTGACCTTTGAATTGCAAGTGACTTTTGTAATGCCTTCTATGTCTTTTGAGAATCCCCCTTATGAGTATAAATAGGATTCTTAGTTGAAAAGATTCATTCCATTGGAGATATCCCACATCTCTTCTCTCTAAGCATTATCATATAGTTAGAATATTGTGTAGGCAATATTAGTTCCTTGCATTTGCATATGCTCGGTTCTCGCTATTTCCCTGTTCGCCGGAGCTTCTAGCTGGTGTGCCTCAAACTAGAAGATAATTGAAAGTCGTTGTATCTTTGGGAACTAACGTCGCAAAACCGTAGCATACAGGGGGCGTTTTAGTCTTGCGGATAGCGAAAGAACCTCGACTAACCGCAACAAGTTTCTGTTCGAAGCCCGATTCAGGTTATGTTATTTAATTATTTTATTCTGGAATTGTAAAGATCAGTAGTACTGTTCTAGTCCAGATTTATTTTTTATTTTATATTTCCAATTTAGACATTTTGTACAAAAATAACCAACAACGCAAGACTAAAATTTCGTACTAAATGTCTACTTCCCGGACCGATGGGTTCGGTAAGGTATCTCAAAGATGGACCTTTAGTCATCTACGAGAATGAGAAAGATGCTTAGAAACGTGTAACGTTTGAAGCATGAAAGCAAGGTTTTACTTTTGCCGGAATATTGTCCTTAACGGATAGAATATTGAACTATACGATGTGTATAGAGTATGACTTCGTCCAAAGCACTTTGGGTGTCTAAAGAGAAGAAATATAATATTGAGGACGTTGGAACTAGAATGTTCATCGTCGGAATGTTTTTGGATTATTAAATGGTCGAGGCTAAGACCGTGATTTTTTAATTCCAAGAGTACCAATTGATCATGTATTGTATACATAGCCGATGAAGGCATGTTGATCAGTGAGTATTTCCAAATGGGTGTTGCATTTGAGAAATTAATTTTTTTTTCTGAAAATGAGATAATTTTTTCAAACGACGGTTCGTATTTACCGCAATTAAATGGTGTGGTTGAAAGAAAAATAATAATAATTATTATTATTATTATTAAAACTCTTGAAGAGTAGATTAAACGTCGTGTTGATTAATTATGGATTAATTCAGAACGTGTGGGGGAAGCTGTTTTGACAAGCTAACCACGTATTGAATAAATACCCACTAAAAATAAAATAAAAATGAGAGGTGTTACGGATTTTTTGAAAAAAAATAATCGTAAACCGTCTTATTAATATTTTTAACGTGTGGGGGTGTTTGGCTAAGGTGTATATACCAGAACCAAAGTAATGGAAAATGCTTTATGTGATAATTCACTGTGATAGCCAAGTTGCTATAAGAATAGCATAGAGCATTATGTATAACGGTAAATCTCGACATGTTCGTCGGAGAATTAACACCGTTAGACAATTGATCTCAATGTAGTAATTTTCTTAGAGTGCTTGAAATCTAAGAAAATAAAATAAAATTGATTGATCCTTTGACGAAAAGAATTGATAGAGATCAATTGAGTATGTGCTAAAGGGATTGGGTTTGAAAACCACAATTTAATGAACGATCATAATGGTAACCCTACCATGATGAATGGAGATCCCACGAACTTGGTTCAAAGGGAAAACTAAGTTATGAAAATTCAGTTGAGCACTTGAAAAATATATTTATATATTTTATATATTTATATATTTTCTAAACTCATCCCTAAGGGCAAATCAAGTGCTAAATCCTGATGTGTGGTAAAGGTTAAGTCTTAGCAGAGGCTTTTAATGAATCACAACCGTTGAAAGGTGAAGTATATCAGGATACTTTTGTGGGAGGTCACCTATATAAATGTGAAGTGAGGGTCGCTTCAAATGTAAACATTTATGAATCCAAAGTGAGTCCATGGCCAAAACGGACACAACAATAGAACGGGAAATTGATGGGGATTTATTGTGTAAATATCATTGACTCGTTGTACGTTGTGGGGGAATAGTTCAAGGCATCGCGTCCACTAGGCTTCTTGTACATCCAATGATAATTTATTACGGAAGGTTCAAAGCCGCAAACTACCTTTCCTGAAGCAATAAATTCTTTTGAGAATCGAGCACTAGGTTTGCATAGATGGCATGCATTTATTTCCACTCATGTGGGGGATTGTTGGAAAAATTGGAATAAAATATTTGGTTTAACCAATATTTGACTGATTTTTATGGCTAAATATTAATTCAAGTTGGAATTAATTTGTTAATAATTTTCTACGATATTGCGTAGTTAATTATAGTATTTTATTTCGTCAAGATCCGATTTTTCGGTGAGTAAGAAATAAATAATGAATTAGCCAAGTGAAAAGGCATTATAGAATGAGAATTATTAAGGTCTCGTCCCACATCGAAAATGTGGTAGATAATAAGTTTGTGAGAACCATTATAAAAGGTCTTGTGTATTAATTATTGAGAATATGAAAAGTCTCAATCCCACATTGAATGTGCTGAGAAAGTTAATACATTTGTGATGTTATATGAGGAGTTAGAAAATGTTTCAACTTTGAGTAAGCCTATTGACTTAAATTATTATTCTTGGTCAATTGAGAAATAATGATTTGGACTTTGGGCCTCCGAGATATTTCTTGGGCCTATAAGATTCTAATAAGTACAAATTTAACACGTTGGTTATTATGGTTTGGACTTACCAGCTTTTGGGCCGAGTAAAATTAGTTAAAACATTTTAGTTGGCTTAAGTTGTTGGGCTAGCCTAAATGAGTTGTACGGAATTTGAATAGTCAGCCCAATATGGATTGTACGAAATTTGAATAGACGGCCCAATGACTTGAAAAGTCATCAGCATTTTATTTATATATTTAATAAAATATATAAATTAATCTTCATAATTGTGTGACCTTTGAATTGCAAGTGACTTTTGTAATGCCTTCTATGTTTTTGAGAATCTGATGAGAACCCTGTCTCAAGGCCTGTGGTTGAACCCGAGACACTACTAGTCAACCACGAGAAAATCCCTGAACCAGTGAACTGGGATTTTGTATGCGATTTTGACATACCTTGGGACGAATCATGCCTAGGATTAGGTGAGTCAATTGGTTCACCAAGAGTGTTAGAGTCAGTGGACTTGGGCATGGATGACGACTTCGAAGAAGTACTCAAGGGATTCCTTGAGTCATTCGGTGATCCAGTACCCGGGGCGAGTAGCGAGGCAGCGCTACTAGGGACTCGCAGCGGACCCGTAGCAGCGTGCGAGGATCCCATAGATACGCTCGCAGTGACGTGCGAGGCGACTACGGGGACGCAACTGGAGGTTCACAAGTCACCCAGCAGCGAATCCGTAGTGATTCAAGGGAACTCCGATGCACCGGAAGTTACTCCGGCGAACGGAAATAGTTCGGCGACGCAGGGCAGCGGATCGGCGTTTGCTCCGGCAAACATTCCGGCGAATGTTCCGGCGAACCACCGGCGATCACGGCGGCGGAAGGTGGCGGCTGACGGCAGGCGCGGCAGCCTCGGTTATGGACTCCGAGTTACCAACGTCCACATTATCCTTAATTATTTTATTTAATTAATTAGTAATATTATTTAATTAAGTAATTAGGAAAGAATCGATCTTTTTTAATATTTAGTTTATTTAGTTTCCCTTAGATACTAGGATTCTATTTCCTTATAGGAATTTTACCTAGTTTAGGATTCTTTTGAGCTCTATATAATAGAGGCTCCGCTATGTACTTTTCATCCATCATATTATTATTGAATAATTTTCCAAAGAACTTCTTTGTGTCTATAAACGATTTATAGCCAAAGGGCTTTATTCGTGGGATCGATTAAAGCCTAGTACACGGCTATAAATTGTTCCGGATTTGTTAGTGTATTCACTACAATTCCGAAGACCTCGAGTTGAATAATATTCACTCGTAGGAGGCGCGTAGTGTGATAATCTGTTTACTACCTTTGATTAATTTGATAATCTTAAGGCAAGTACTACGAGGAATTGAGTAACTCTTAACGAGCTTACTTGATTGGGCGTGTAACGAAGCCTCACTAAGCTTAGTTCACGAAGCACGATTTCGACCACAAGCTCAACAATAGTCGATACAAGAACTACTGTGACTAGACGTTCGGCAACCGGACGAGAAAAAGGACTCATTGTACTCCAACCAGACGAGACAAGGCCGCGCAAGCGTCTTAGGGATTTGGTATTGGTGTCCAGGGCCTGTTTATCGACTAGGGTTCCCATCAATTGGTGCTCTCATTGAGAGAAGTTCTTTGGAGCGAGTTTTGTGGTGCGCAGGTAACGAAATCAACGAAGGAGATGGCGAAGCCACCCACTTCGATGGAGATGAAGAACCTCAAGGCGGCGGTCGATGAGATGCGCGAAGTCACCAAGAGGCAGGCCACGATGGCCGAGGAGATGCGGAAGAGCATACGGGAGATCGCGGCTGTAGTAGCAGCGAAGGACCGAGATACGGGAACTTCCGAGGGTCACGGGCGTGATTCGAAGCGGAGGCGAACCGAGACAAGAGAAGACGACTCCACCACCTGTCATGGGTCTACGAGGCGGACGACCGAGTCACAGCACCATGCATCCAAGCATGAGGAGAAGGGACATCGATCAAGCGACGGGCGTGCGAAAGATCAAGCCACGGTGCCACCACGCACACGGGATCGAAGCAACGGCGTCAACGACGATGGGAAGCGGGCGAGTCCGGTCGTATGAGGCTTGTTCGTGAGCCTAAGGCTACCTTGGAGAAGGCGGGAGAGGAAAATCCACGTCGGCCCCATGCTGTGACCGAGGCCAAAATTGGAGTCAAGCTGGGCAACCAATACGACTCTGATTCAAGTGAGAAGCGGCGAGTCCGCAAGCCACTCGAGCGTACGGAGGAACTGGAGTCCAAGGTGCGTGTCAAGTGCACAACGCCAAGTCAACCCGAGGGCAAGGGGATTGCTACAGAGGCACGACGAGGGCGTGAGAGGGAGCGTGAGCCCGTGCGCAGCGATACGCGTAGGTCACGAAGGGGCCGTGATGTTAGTGTCACGGAAGAGATACAATCCATCAAGCAATACCACAAGGGGCGTAAGCTAAAGAAGCACGAGGTGGTCGAGCTATCACATAGAGGATTGTGTTACAAGTGCCTTGGTGTATGGACCAAACGACACTGGTGCGAGAACAAGGAGGTCATGGTGATCGACTCTACTAGCACTAGAGAGGTTGAGACACGCAAGCGCAAGGAGAGAGACACGGAGGTTCATGAATTAAAGTCGAGCCCTAGTCTTCCAATCAAAACCGTGCACGAGGAGAAGCCACCTGTGCAAGACATCCTTGAGGGCAAGGATAGTTTTAAAGGAAGGGGGAATGATGAGAACCCTGTCTCAAGGCCTGTGGTTGAACCCGAGACACTACTAGTCAACCACGAGAAAATCCCTGAACCAGTGAACTGGGATTTTGTATGCGATTTTGACATACCTTGGGACGAATCATGCCTAGGATTAGGTGGGTCAATTGGTTCACCAAGAGTGTTAGAGTCAGTGGACTTGGGCATGGATGACGACTTCGAAGAAGTACTCAAGGGATTCCTTGAGTCATTCGGTGATCCAGTACCCGGGGCGAGTAGCGAGGCAGCGCTACTAGGGACTCGCAGCGGACCCGTAGCAGCGTGCGAGGATCCCATAGATACGCTCGCAGTGACATGCGAGGCGACTACGGGGACGCAACTGGAGGTTCACAAGTCACCCAGCAGCGAATCCGTAGTGATTCAAGGGAACTCCGATGCACCGGAAGTTACTCCGGCGAACGGAAATAGTTCGGCGACGCAGGGCAGCGGATCGGCGTTTGCTCCGGCAAACATTCCGGCGAATGTTCCGGCGAACCACAGGCGATCACGGCGGCAGGCGGCGGCGGAAGGTGGCGGCTGACGGCAGGCGCGGCAGCCTCGGTTATGGACTCCGAGTTACCAACGTCCACATTATCCTTAATTATTTTATTTAATTAATTAGTAATATTATTTAATTAAGTAATTAGGAAAGAATCCGCGTGAGGATCTTTTTTAATATTTAGTTTATTTAGTTTCCCTTAGATACTAGGATTCTATTTCCTTATAGGAATTTTACCTAGTTTAGGATTCTTTTGAGCTCTATATAATAGAGGCTCCGCTATGTACTTTTCATCCATCATATTATTATTGAATAATTTTCCAAAGAACTTCTTTGTGTCTATAAACGATTTATAGCCAAAGGGCTTTATTTGTTGGATCGATTAAAGCCTAGTACACGGCTATAAATTGTTCCGGATTTGTTAGTGTATTCACTACAATTCCGAAGACCTCGAGTTGAATAATATTCACTCGTAGGAGGCGCGTAGTGCGATAATCCGTTTACTACCTTGGATTAATTTTATAATCTTAAGGCAAGTACTACGAGGAATTGAGTAACTCTTAACGAGCTTACTTGATTGGGCGTGTAACGAAGCCTCACTAAGCTTAGTTCATGAAGCACGATTTCGACCACAAGCTCAACAATAGTCGATACAAGAACTACTGTGACTAGACGTGCGGCAACCGGACGAGAAAAAGGACTCATTGTACTCCAACCAGACGAGACAAGGCCGCGCAAGCGTCTTAGGGATTTGGTATTGGTGTCCAGGGCCTGTTTATCGACTAGGGTCCCCATCAGAATCCCCCTTATGAGCATAAATAGGAGTCTTAGTTGAAAAGATTCATTCCATTGGAGATATCTCACATCTCTTCTCTCTAAGCATTATCATATAGTTAGAATATTGTGTAGGCAATATTAGTTCCTTGCATTTGCATATGTTCGGTTCTCGCTCTTTCCCTATTCGCCAGAGCTTCTAGCTGGTGTGCCTCAGATTAGAAGATGATTGAAAGTCGTTGTATCTTTGGGAACTAACGTCGCAAAACTTTAGCATACACGGGGCGTTTTAGTCTTGCGGATAGCGAAAGCGTCTCTCGACTAACCGCAACAAGTTTCTGTTCGAAGCCCGATTCAGGTTATGTTATTTAATTATTTTATTCTGAAATTGTAAAGATCAGTAGTACTGTTCTAGTCCAGATTTATTTTTTATTTTATGTTTCGAATTTAGAAATTTTTTACAAAAATAACCAATAATATGATGAATGCCTAAAATATATGCATGCCCACGTTCAACAGAATATACTAATAAATAGGAGTATCAACTTTAATTATATAATTAAAATTATTTTTAAATATTCCTAATCCTTTTCTTAAATTAATTATATAATTAAAATTATTTTTAAACCAATATTCTTAATCCGACACTAGTTGAAGTATGTGTATATCACCACGATTATCGTTAACACATTCTTCCCAAATTTCAGAATCTCAGTAAAATTATTGTGGTCGTATTTTCTTGTTTGTTTATTTGTTGATCTTCGTTTGCCCAGAATTCCTCGTCGAATTCGTATTTTGTCTACACCTTCACCAACAACCATCTCAGTCCTCAACTCAACTAATAAAATAATATTTTAAATTGGAATAATATAATTAATCTAACACTTATAAATAATATTCTAAAAATAATATATTCTAAATTTGTAGATTAAACCATATAAAAATTTATAGTATATAATTTTAAAACATTTTACAACTATTCTATTATAAAATATAAAAAAATGAAATATAATTTTGTTGTGAATAATAATTATTAAATAAAATAAATAAAATTTAAATACTTATAAATTTTATACAATTATAAAGAAAGATAATAATATTAAAATTAATATTCTATTCAATAAATAATTTATTAAATAATATTATAAAAAATATTAAAGATAATAATATTAAAATTAATATTATATTCAATAAATAATTTATTAAATAATATTATAAAAAATATTAATTACAGTAAAATAATGAAAAACTTAATTAAAAAGTAAATTTTATGGGTAGAAATCTAAATACATAAATTAAAATATCTTTTTCAAAAATAACTCAAAAAAATTAGTAAGAATATAAGAAAAATACTTATTTTAGAATAAAAATAATTACTAATAAAAAATAAAAATAAAAATAAAAATAAAAAGGTAAAAAGATATTAAGAAAAGAAAATTAAAAAAATACGTCAAAAGTATCATACCTCAATAATATGATAAAAACAAACATAAAAAACCTTAATTAAAAATAAAAACATAATAAAAATACTACAAAAAAAACTTGAGGAAAATTAAATAAAAAAATTATAGATAAAATTAAAATAATAAAAAAATCGAAATAAATAGAAAACATTAGTACCTTATTTTTTTATTTTTTTTATAATTTATATTTTAGTTACATACTTGTGAATTTTCGTGGAGTAATATACACATAAAAAAGAAAGAGTTAAACGTAACTTAAAAGAAGATAAGAGAGTTTATTAATCCTAAAATTACAATTGAATATATTAATAATAGATATTTTAATTTGAGGTGTATTTATAATTTTTAAGTGAATATATTGTTAGTAAGGAAAGTATAGACTTTTAAGTTATTATTAGGGGTGCCCTATTCCTAATATACTCCGTATCAATTTGCTACTCCTCTCGGGTTTCGGGTTTCAAATTCTTAACTTATAAAAACTATACATCAATCATCAACATATCAATTCAGAATCAATGAGTAAAGTTTTCGTTTCAGAATCAATGAGTAAAGTTGTCGTTCTATTTTTGTGCTGTTTTTGTTCTTGCTCGTTTGCTCAGAATTCTTCCTCGTGTCCTGCGTACACGTCCTTTGCGAACAAATACACGGCTTGCAACGCCCTTCCCGCCCTCAACTCTTACCTCCACTGGAACTACTACAAGCTCAACAACAGCATCGACATAGCCTACCGTCACACCGGGATCACTCCCTCCAACTGGGTCGTCTGGTCAATCAACCCTAGTGCCACCGGCATGATCGGCTCTCAGTGTCTGGTGGCTATGTTCAACTCAACAACTAATTCCCCGCGTGTTTACACTTCTTCTGTGAGCGGGTACAACACACATATGCAGGAAGGTCCCCTGAGCTTGTTCTCTGTTCCGTCCATGAGGGCTGAGTACAGCAGCAACGGGCAGATGATCATATACGCCACCATCGTGCTTCCTACAGGGAGGACTTCCTTTCAGCAGGTTTGGCAGCACGGTATTGTTTCCAGATCCGGCTTCCCTATGGCTCATCCCATGACTCAAGACCATCTGACATCCTTTTCCAATATTGATTTTGCTACCGGAGAAACAGTAAACACCGGCCGCAGTAGTGGATCATCAAGTCGGCAAAACATGAAAATCGGACATGGGGTGGTGAATATGGTGAGTTGGGGAATCATGATGCCCCTTGGCGCTATGGCAGCAAGGTACCTGAAGGTGTTCTTACCTGGCAATCCTACTTGGTTCTACATTCACGTCGCCTGCCAAGCCTCTGCCTACGTCGTCGGCATGGCCGGCTTCGGCAGCGGTCTTTACTTTCACTACTTTAGCTCCGGCCGCCGGCACATGAGCAGTCACATGAAAATGGGCATCAGCCTTGCTGTGCTCGGGACCCTTCAGGCACTTGCTATTCTTCTCCGGCCCAAACCGGACTCCAAGTACAGAACCTACTGGAATGTGTACCACCACTCTATCGGATGGACCGTCATAATCCTCAGCATTACCAACGTTTTTGTGGGCCTCAACATATTGGACCCCCACAAGAAATGGACTATAGCATACGCAGTCGTGATCATCGCCATCATAGCCGTTGCTGCTTGCTTTGAGGCATTTTCTTGGTATTTAGTACTGCTCAACAGGAAAAAGGAGTCTTCGTCTAAGCAACCCGCCAATGGATCGTCCCACCTAGTCAACGCAGAAGATGCCGTTTAGAACATACACACCTATTCCACGGGATTTGATTTTGATTTTAGTTTTTTTGTAATGTACGTTTTTAAACTATGATCTCTGTTTTGGGTTATTACCCTTTCCTTTCCCATTGTACTCCTCTGTTTTAATTTCTCATCTTCCTTTTGTAGATACAAATACTAATAAATATCAACTTTATTTTTACATTTCACCAAAGTAAATATATACTGCAAGTGTTTACAAACAATATACTGATGATAGTATATGGTGTTTCTCACCCATCAACTACTCACACATGGAGGGGATGCACCACCAAACCTAATGGCTAATTATAAACTCTCAGTGATCTCTCTATATATCCTAGCTAGCTAGCTAATTAATATAGTCCTTAATAGTTAGTTAGGCAGCTGACGCAGCACAAGCCGGAGGAAGCAGACGCCCCGTGAGCTTGGGCTTGACGTTGGTGCATTCGGATGTGGCACCACTGCCTTCTTTCCCCTCGTAAGTCAAATGAATGTTCTTTAACTCCACATTCTCGCAGGGATACCCTTTGCTGCATTTAATCTGCACTGCTAGTTTGCTTGATGATGTCCCTCGGATATTTTCAAAGCTGACGTCGCTGATCTTAACTTTGGATGGGACTCCTTTGTTGCACTTATCGTAAGGGCAGTATTCCTGGTCCACCAAAATAGGGGTCCCCACATTGTTCATGATAATGTCTCGGAAATGCAACTTGCTTGCGGTGCCGTCGGAAGGAGAGGCGGGCCATGTCTTAACCCTGACTCCGTTCATGGTATTCGTCATGGTGCAGTTTGACACCGTAATCCCAACCACTGCCTCTTCGTTAGGGTACCTGCCTAGGCTTCCCACCGCTATTCCGTGACCGGGCCCACATTTGACTTTCTCAATGTTGACTTGCTGGCTGCCGTCGCCTATGGACACACAGTCATCCCCAGTCTTGATGTCCGCAGTGGTGATGTTTATCCCCTTGGAACGGCCAATGTGAATCCCGTCCGTGTTTAGGCTTTCTTTGGGAGCATTGATGGTGGTGCCTTGCAATGTAAAGTTGTTGCAGTTCAGAATGTTCATGTGGAACAACTTGCTGTCAGTGGACGTCACATCTTGGATTTTCGAGTTTGTTATCTTGTGGAAACTCAAGTTCTGCAGTTTCAATCAATTCATCCATCCATCGTATTAATTAATCACAACCTAAGCAAAATAATCGGTATGGTACTTACGATGGGCAGTGAACTGCATTTTCCAGTCTTTGCACAGTCGTTCTTTTTCCAGGCTATTTCTCCCTGACCATCAAATGTTGCTCCTATGAGGTTGAATCCAGTTATATACTGGAAGGCGAACCAAGCGTTTGTCGATTTGAAGATGCTGATGTCAGCCGGCGCCAAGAATGTTACTTGATTAGCTTGAATAGTAGTTGGAGCTTGACACGGGCCCTGGATTTTTATTGGTCCCACCAAATATTTTCCTTTCGGGATCACAACTTTGCTCGGGGTCGAAGATTTGCATGCCTCTTTCCACGCATTTGAGATGGCCTAATTACATTATAAAGAACGATGATGCAGATATGATTTTTGATTCTTGAATTCATCCAACCTCGAATGTTGTATTTTATTTACGTACCGTGCTATCGTCTGACTTGCCATCACCCTTGGCACCATATTTTTTAACGTTGAAATCAGCACAATGGTTTCCTGCAACCATCAGCAATACACATATCCATAACAATAATGTTTTCATCTTTTTTTTTGTTTTGTTTTTTTGTTTTTTGTTTTTTTTTGTTTTTTATGTTTATAAATTAAAAGGTACAATTAATAGTTTAGTTAGTGTAGAGTCAAAATATAATACCAAAATATATAAAAGCAAACATAACTAATTAAGACCATCAACCTAATTTGAGATCAAAAATATTAATTGGATCCGCACATTCTGAGGAAAACATGCATTATGCTGAACCACAACTTCAATTCCTCCCCTTAATTAAGAAAAGTTGTTGGAAGAAGTTATGAAACAAATTCAAACCATCCCTAGCTTGTAGAGATTAATAGCAAAGTGATCGACCATCCAGTACTCCAGAGTTGGTTAATTACTTTTGCTAGCAGTTCCGGCAAACCCTTCAGAATGTCGATGTTTGTTCGGTGACATTGATCTTGCATACGTGGGAACCACAGGCAGTATAACCACTGTATGCTCCAATGTCAAGACAACTTTTGTCAGATAAAAAAATCAGCCAATGTGTGTCCCCTGCTCAACCTGAACCAGATAATTTCATGCTTAATAATGCATCAAAGTATCATCTGATCTTGATTATACCTAGTATACAATTAATTAATTAATGACATTGCAATGGAAAAAATAATTTAAAACATCCCTACTCATCGTCAAAATCCAACACCAATGAATGAATCATTTTACCCGAATCCCATTCACGAGATGCAAGTTATTCTTATGTGTTTACCCAAGATTGTTTGTGATCTAGTCTAATTTTTCATAATTATTGTAAGACCTAAGTATCTAAGTAATCAAGATTAATTAGATTTTTACTATGTACTGAAACTTTGGAAATGCAACGCTTACTTGTGAAAATTGTCTCGGTGGCAATAGTGTAATTTTCCATAAATTTTTATAAATTGGAGCAAAAATTCAGTTTCAGAACCCTAATTCTCAAATTCACGAGAACTCATCTCCTACTTTCACTTGATCGATTCCGCCCCTTCTCTCTGTTGGAAACGGCTGAATCATGTGAAAAGCGACATCGGCGACTGAACATGGAGAGCAAGCTCGGTTCGGGAAGGAGGACACATCCATTGCTTACGGCGTCTTGGCAAATGGACTGATGTTCCGTCGTCGTTTCTGCCCTATGGCTTGGTACGAGTCACGGTGGATTCGCTCATCTCGCGACGCCTTGATGAAGGTGCGTAGGAGGATGATCTCGATCTTTTGACCGTGGAGTGCTCTTATCTGCGGCGCTGGTCTTTCTGCAGACTGGAAGGATTCGGAACTAAGCGAGCGACTCGAGATGTAACTAACCATCGTTTAGAATACCCGACATTAAGGTACGTGTTTTTTTAAATATTTTCACGAATTTTATTCCAATTTCTTGTTCAAATCTGGAGTTTTGATTTATTTATTTTCTTGTTATTGAATGGCTGTGTCAGAACTATGTTTGTCATTGTTATTTTCTTCTTATTCTGAATGTTGATCATAGTCTAGTTTTGATATCGGATATGAACAAACAAAATAAAGTGTGCTTGTAAATTCAAATTTCTTGGGAGTAATTCAGCATAAACTTGGCTTAATTTTTCCAACAGATTCTTGCTCGTTTTTTTGACTTTGCGTCATTTGCTCATCACACGTCCCATACTCTTCTTTGACTGGGAAGACTATGATTTGTGAATCAGAATCACTAAAGATTTGCAATCATTGCACCCGAGGGCATAGACAACTTTAGCTCGATAATCAGCTCCTCATACACATCACAACAATGATTTGAAAGACACAGAACAATGTTTAGAGAGTAGGAATTCTCATCACATATTTCCTCATTTCCTAACATGGTTTCTTTTTCATGCTTAAATATTGTAAGCAATATTTTTTTTTTGTCAAAATATCCATGTTTTATTTAATCTCTTTAAGTTTGTTGCTTTCTACTCTCTCTTTTACCAGACACATTTAGTTTTATATTCATCCTTTTTTCATCATTTTCTAGATGGAGAGCTTTAGTTGCCTTTTCTCACCATTTTCTAGATTTTTTTGACAGTATGTGATGGCGTGAACGTGATGCACTCATACGTAATTGATCTATTTCAGGCTCTCTTTTTTAGTTTATATCAAGGCATCAAGCAGTTGTTGTGTCAGAAAATGAACTACCAACTTTTTTTCTACAAGTGGTTGGATATTTCCAAGGCAAGTCAATATATGTTTACCATATAGTACGTGGAAGATTATGTTGCGTCATAAAAATTGCATTTGCTATGATTGGAAATGTATACTTGAGAGTATGTTCTTTACTAGTTGACAATTGGCAGTCAACAATTGAGTTATGTGCACTGTTGGCCTACCTGTCGGTGTAAATTGTAAGGTTATATTAACTTAGTAGTGTTTTTTTATGTCAGAAGAGTTGTGGGCATTGTGGCATCTAAGACAACTACTGGAGATAATATTCTTGTTATGCGAGTTTGCCTACACTTTGCACTGTTATTCATAGTTTTAAGATCACGTGATGTTACCATCTTGGTAAGGTTTTATTCTTCATTTTCAACGCTTGGCCCTTACTATCAATTACTTTTATTTTTTAGTGAAAAGTGAGTACATACAAAAAGTACTTTTTTACATTGTGATGTTTACATCGATTACCAATTAACCGATGTAAAAATGAATAAAGGCATTGGTTCATAAAATAGTGGAGATATTGGCATCGGTTATAGTAAAGAGGCGACGTTACATATTTAATGGAGATATTGACATCGGTTATTATTTTTTTTAAACATTTTAAAATACGTTGTTTGGTAACCGATGTAAATAGTGGAACCAAGGTTTGGTCCCGTCAAAGAGACAGCCGCCATAAATGATTTTAAACGAGTGTGATGCAACTTTATATTCTCTTTGAATGCTTAGAGTGCTGCCATTAATTTGAAAATATCTTGCGATTGCAGTTGTGAACACAACATTAGTGGATCTACCTGGACTTACAAATGAAGTTTTTGGTCTGTGTGTGTATTTTCACTTGGTACTATTTATATTATCATTATGTGGTTTGAGTAACCTTAAACAATTAATATGTTGATTGACTTGATTCCATTGTGGGTCAAAGCAATGTATTTGATGGACTTGAGAACATGGACTTATATGATCAGGTATTATATCTTGGCTACTTAACAATATGGACGTATTTTCAACTTCTATATAATTTATTGATTAAATACACTTAATTTGCTTTCTTTTTATACGCTAGTCTCTATAGTAAGAGATTTATTGTTAAATACTATAGAGTGCGTCATCCGTAAACAAAACACAAAAACTTGAATGTTGTTGAGTTTTGGGAAGAGGTGAGTTCCAAACCTGAAAGCTTAGAATGAGGACGACTTTTTATCGGTACAGTTCAAATATTTTTATCTTTAATTATTCTTTAGTTTTTATTATTTATTTACCTTTTTTTAGTTTTCGACCTTAATCTATTTTAGGCAAAAAAACACTCGCATATCTTATCAATTTTGTTGAAGGACATTTATGTCGCGATTCTTTATTATGAGATAATATTAATACAAGCAATACCAACTCTCACATTCATAATGTAAATATGAATCTTGAGTATTATATGTGACTATTGTACATGGTTCATGTTTGATACTTCACATTTTCTATTTTTGTTTTCCTCAAGATCATACTATTATTTTGCAATTGATCTCTATATCTTGAGTCAAGATAAATTCACGAGAAAGAACATTTGGATTTTGGAGTTCTAGAGAAGATTTTGCTTGGATGGACAAAGATAAGAAGGTCCTGGGTGTAAGTTTAGAATTGTATATAGATCGAAATTGTAATTAACAACGGTTCAATTGTAGCAGATGTGATTTAAACCTGTTTCACATCTGTTTAAGAACCGATGTAAAAAACAACAAAAGTTTTACGTCAGCACTAATAATATCAGTTTCATAAGCGATGTTAAAAGTAGTTTTTTGGTTAATATGTTTTAATAATTACATCGGTTCCTCGAAAATCGAGTGTCATACGTTTCTTAGTATACCGATATATATTAAACATGTTGTAATATTTACATCGGTTTCTATAAACCCGATGTGAATAGCGAAAATATGGGTTTTAATATCGGTGCCCTACGTTATGTTTTAATATTTACATCAGTTCCCAGAAATTCGATGTAAACTACTTTCATCATTGACATCGGTTATACATTATATGATGTTAAACCGTGATCTACGATATCGGTTTATTGAAAGTCGATGTAAAATGACTACGATTTACTTAACTTATTACATCGGTTACTGAACTGATGTAAAATACTTATTGACATCGCTACTTTAAGATTCGATGTTAATATTTTAATGTTTACATCAGTTCGCTGAAAAACGATGTGAACTTTCTAAATCATTTTTATCAAGTATAACATCGGTTTACTAACCAACGATGTTATAGACTATTTACATTACCACTTATAACATCGGTTCACGAAACAGTGATGTGAATATATTATATTATACACATCGTCACTTATAACATCGGTTTACTAACCAACGATGTTATAGACTATTTACATTATCACTTATAACATCAGTTCACGAAACAGTGATGTGAATATATTAGATTATTTACATCGTAACTTATAACATCGGTTTCTTAACCAACGATGTTATAAACTATTTACAATATCACTTATAACATCGGTTCACGAAACAGCGATGTGAATATATTAGATTGTTTACATCGTAACTCATAACATCTGTTATAAAACCGATGTACATTGTTTGCGTTAATTACATCCCTAACGTCTAACATCGGTTATAATGTCGATGTAAAATTTATGTGTGTGTCACATCTGTTTCTTGAGAACTGACGTTAACGTTAAAATGTTTACATAGGATCCCGCCAACCGATGTGAATAACCAATTTGTTGGTACAGTATTTTACTGCCATCTACGACCAAGTTTGTAGGTTAGATTCTTTTCTACCTCTCAAGCACCACATTTTGACCCTTCTTCACATAAAGGAATATTAGTATAACTAAATTCTATTATAACCTATAGAACATACCGGCCAATTAAATAAATTTTCTCTTAATCTCTTGAATAGATCTTAAATTCGATAAAATCTTCATAGAACCAATACCCGATTTCTGTAGGGCCATTAGTTTTTCACGAGTCTCCTCTCCCAATGGTCCCAGTCGTCTGCTAGTTGATGAGTGGCCTCAATTTCGCATACATGGTTAAAGTCAGTGTGTTTTTCATTGCAGGTGATGGGGTTTCGCTAGTAAGTGCGCATTGGCTTGCTGCTCTACCCCACAACTGTTTTCCTTTGATCTTCGGCTCTAAGGAGAGAGATGACTTCGATCTTATAACTCTCTTGATCTTGTAACTCCGTCTTGATGCTCATCTTATCGTCCGCCTCACTATTTTTGAGTAGGTTACACCATTTTTCTAGATTCAAATATTTTGTGCCCGATTAGTGATTGAATTATATATATATATATATATATATATATATATTGGAAATGGGGTGATTAAATGTGTATGAGAAACGAAGAAACACAGTAGAGGGACGCGAGTTGACTGCCAATGTATTACTCGGGCTTACAAACTAGGGTTTACGACGTATACTTAATTACTTATAGGGTATGTGATAATATTAAGTTTTTTGGGTGTTTCTATCTGTGTATACTCCTTTTTGTTATATGTTTTGTTCGTTTTTTCGTCTTTCTTTTCTTCAGAGCCTCAGCCTGTAGTGTACGTCTCTCGCTTGATTCGAGTATCGGCTTGGTGTTCGGGCGATTGGTTCACCTCTGAGCTCGTCTAGCAAGTCTTTCAATTCGCTGTGATTGGGGGCTCTGTACTTCTGATGACAAGGATGTTGGCCTAATGAAGAGGCGAGCTTAGAAATAACACAAGCAGAGCCAATACAATAGCAATACATAATCTGATCAAGTAACTTATAATTAAATTATTATTATTATATATACGTCAAATATAATAACAAAATTGAAGGCAGATTAATTAAGGCCACCACCTAATTGAAGCATATCCTACTTTTGCGCCGGCGATATAACATAACACAAAGTTGTGATGAAAAATGCCTCCCTATGTATGTGCGGGTCCAAACGGTTATTTCTTCATAGTCTTACTATGCATTTCAGACAGACGTAATCAAACATTAATTCATTTGAACAAAAGGAGAAATGAACAACTTTTTAGTCTTAATTTTATAAATGTCCACGATCATCGAAAGGCCGACCTCCGATCCCTCTCATAATCATGTATGCTGGCAAATATATATTGTGTGTGTGTGTTTGACACGCAGCTATATATTAATTTCCATACATGCAGTCGTTAATTAGATCTTCATCGTCTCTTTTTTTATCGTCATTTATACTAATCAATACACTTTTTTTAATAAAATTTGATCTCCAGTTGTTATAATCATACTATCTAGCTAGATAAAATCAATATGTCCAGCTTTGTGGGCGTTATTGTCTCTGATCCTGTGCTTCAGAGCCAATTCACTCAAGTCGAGCTTCGGGGCCTTCAAACCAAGGTACATACTGCAAATTATTAAGTTTTGATCATATATATCTTTATTATATAAATAATTACTACTTATTGATTAATTCCAAAATACAATAATATTTATTTATGCAGTTTCTCTCAGCAAAGAACCCCCAATCTGGAAAGATTACTTTGGAAGGTTTGCCTCCAGTTTTGGTGCAGTTGAATGCCATTGCTGGCATGTTAACTCAAGATGAGATTAAAGCTATCTTGGCTGAATCGTCTACCGACTTAGACCAAGAGATCGACTTTGAATCCTTCCTTCGGGTAAGTATATATAGTATATGTCTTGTGTGTGTAATGCATGTGTTATTGAAATTAAATTAATGTGGAACTAGGCATATTTGAACCTACAAGCTCGGGCCACAGCAAAAGTGGGTAAATCCGAAAAAAACACATCCTCAACATTCCTGAAAGCCACTACAACTACACTTCGTCACACAATCAGCGAATCCGAGAAGTCGTCATATGTTGCCCACATCAACAGCTTTCTCCGTGAAGATAAATTCTTAAAAAAGTATCTCCCTATTGATCCATCTACAAATGCTCTCTTTGATTTGGCAAAGGATGGTGTTCTTTTATGGTATGAACTACTTATCTTATATATTGCTAGTTGCTACTTTCTAGATAGATATGCACACACCCAGCCCATGCATGATCGAGATCATATATAATTTTGTGTTTGCGTGCAGTAAACTCATTAATGTGGCAGTACCTGGTACCATAGATGAGCGTGCTATTAATACTAAGCAATTGCTAAATCCATGGGAGAGGAATGAAAACCATACTTTGTGCCTCAACTCTGCCAAGGCAATTGGATGCACTGTCGTCAATATTGGCACCCAAGATCTGGTCGAAGCACGAGTAAGCTAAGCTACCTAGCTTAATAGAACTTCATTAAGACTAATTAAAAGGCTAGCTACCTGTATAGTTATACGTCTTCTTGTTTAATTTTTACAGCCGCATCTAGTTCTTGGATTGATTTCTCAAATGATCAAGGTAATAAATTTATAAAAATCATGATGATACTTCATTGTTACTACGTATTAATTTATATTTTTTTGTGGATTAATTCCTCAGATTCAATTGTTAGCTGATCTTAATCTGAAGAAGACTCCACAACTTGTTGAGTTAGTGGAGGATAGCAAGGTATAGTGCTGCGGGCTAGCTCATGTTATAATTCTCGATTGTAGTACTCTTTTCACAGACACATCTTTTCCAATAGGATGTGGAAGAGCTTATTGGATTATCCCCGGAGAAAATTCTACTGAAATGGATGAATTTCCATCTGAAGAAAGCTGGTTATAAGAAGCAAGTTACCAATTTTTCTACTGATTTAAAGGTACGTAAAAGAACTTTTTTATCGACTACTGCAGGGTCTCTTAGTTTTGGGAGCTAGGTATATATGGTGCATAATATTTTGCCTACATGTGATGTAGGACGGAGAAGCTTATGCTCACTTGCTGAATGCTCTTGCCCCAGAACATGGCTCAACTACGACTCTAGATACAAAAGATCCTACTGAAAGAGCTAAACTTATCATCAGGCATGCAGAGAAACTCAAGTGCAGAAGATTTGTCACTCCAACGGATATTGTTGAAGGATCACAAAACTTAAATCTTGCATTTGTTGCTCAAATATTTCAACAGAGGTAGGTTTATCGGTCGTCAGCTGCCTCATGAGATGATTTATTTTATCTCTAGCTAGCTAGGACTAGGAGCCTAGGACATGATCTTCTCTCAATTGAAAATTAATGCAAGTTCACCCATCACTTTCTTCCAGAAATGGACTGTCCGTAGACACAAAAAAACTTTCTTTTGCAAATATAATGGCAGATGATGCTCAGACGGCACGGGAAGAGAGATGCTTTCGGCTGTGGATTAACAGCCTTGGAATCGAGACGTATGTTAACAATGTATTTGAGGATGTCAGGGAAGGGTGAGTTCATTTGTAATTAATAAATTAATTATACCACGGACCGGCTTCTTTTCATTTGTTGTAAGTTTGTTCATGAATGCAGATGTGTTCTTCTGGAAGTGCTTGACAAAATTTCTCCGGGGTCTGTGAATTGGAAATCAGCTACAAGACCTCCAATAAAGATGCCTTTTAGGAAAGTCGAGAACTGCAACCAGGTTATAAGCATTGGGAAGGAATTGAACTTCTCACTCGTCAATGTAGCTGGTAATGATATCGTGCAGGGAAATAAGAAGCTCATATTAGGTAATTAAGGATATATGCAATTTTTGTCTATTTCATTATATTTGTTTTGCTAGATATCTACACTACTTGTTTTGGCTGCAATATATATTGTATTGTTATACAAATAAATGAAATGATAAAAAAGATGAGGTTGGTTGTTTTGAATCACCATTTGTTTTTGTTTTTTGTCTTCCTTGAAGCGTTTCTATGGCAGTTAATGAGATTTACAATGCTGCAACTGTTGAGAAACTTGAGATCTCATTCCCAAGGGAAGGAGATAACAGATGCTGACATACTCAATTGGGCAAACAACAAGGTCAAGAAATCTGGTAGGAGTACCCGAATGGAAAGCTTCAAGGTAGGTATAAGTATAGCAGACCGAAACTTAATCATGTAGCAAGTGTATTAATTTACCTTTTATTTTGCGCTTGGTACCTTTGTAATCTATGTATTTGTTCTGTTAGGATAAAAGCCTTTCAAGCGGAACTTTCTTTCTTCACCTTTTGAGTTGCGTGGAGCCCAGGGTGGTTAGCTGGAGCGTTGTCACAAAAGGTGACACTGGTATGTCTCATCCTCTCGAATGACTTATTTCAAGATCCTCTGTTGTTGCATTATATGTATATTTAATGGCACCTGAAGTCCTGATGAATATTAAACTATGAAGAACAAAAAAAAACCAATGGCTTGTTCATCATGCAGATGAGAATAAGAAGTTAAACGCGACATACATAATCAGCGTTGCCCGAAAGCTTGGATGCTCCCTATTTTTATTGCCTGAGGATATCGTGGAGGTATGTACAGACATCTCCCAGTTTGCATTTCAATAGAATTAATGAGTGGTATTCAATACTTCATTTGTTTGACGGAAACAGAAAGAGATGCATGGTTTTCTGAATTTCATTTGGTTTCTGATCTAATATACTCGATAAAAGTAAAGGAATGACAAAAGATTGTATTCAAATCTCAAATTGGTTGGTAGGGAATGTTGCACTCCTAAATTTCTGATGTCTATGTAAGAATTTAAATCGTGGATGCAGTATACAGAGGTTGATTAAGCTGAGGTTCTGGAAGTTGAATATAAGTTTGTTTAGATCATCATAGATATCTTTTCAAGTCGTTCCCCTTATGTTTTGAATTGGTGGTAACCTGCATGCATTACACATAATGTATAGGTGAATCAGAAAATGATACTCACCTTAACAGCAAGCATTATGTACTGGAGCCTGCAACGAAATGCTGGAGAATCTGAAAACTCAACATCATCCCCTGTAGCAGCAGTCGAGGCTAATGTGTCAGTTGATGAATGAATTGATGATTAGAGGAGTTGAGCAGTATTCCCAATGTGAGATATATAAGGATTTCAGCAAAAAAAAAAAAAAAAAACATGTTCAGTCCTTGAAGGTTTTGATGTGATTAGTCTTTTTTTCCCCTTATGTCACCCTTGGCTACATACATAATCTAATGTATCTTTTCCATTTTTTTTACCTTTTGAATGTTCAGCTCCACCTGAGCCTGTGGATACAGTTTCCAGTTCACTGCAGCTAGATAATGCAGTATGATATTATAGAATATAACAAACCTAGTTTGATTGAATGACTCTGGATGAATAAAGTTTGTAAGGACTAGCTCCAAAACCTATTTTTGTTGTCTTCTTTCCAAAAATCAACAAAGGGTCCCATAAATCTCGATTTGACTGCAGTACAATTTATCTTTTCAAGTAATCAGAATTAGATACCAGTAGTAAACTACACCATGATAGCATGACAAAAGTATCATTCAAGGTAATTTATTTCCCTTTCCATGTTATTTACAAAATCTGTGGAACCTGTATGCAACACAATACTACATAAAAGAAACACTATGCTTCTTCATACTCAATAGATATCTCTTGCTCAGCCACACTCATGAGCATCTCAAGGCGCTTGTCAAATATTAGTGCACTTTGATCCCTCTTGTCAAGTTCCGCACCTTCAGCCTCGAGCCATTTCTCTCGCAAGTCATCAAGTAGATTCCCTTCATTTATATTTGCTTCAGCTCCTGGAGCACTTGGAGCTGTCGTTCTAAGTGCCGAGTCTCCAGATGGAGGCGGCAGAGTCAAAAGCATCGCCCGAAATTCTCGGGTCTCAGCCAAAGTCTCAAAGTTGCATGCTATTGCATCTAGACAGTATTCACGAATCTTTGACACGCCATACCTAAACAAAAAAAGGAGCGTTAGAAATAACAGAAACAGAGCAATTGGACCACAAAACTATATGGAAAGAGAGAGAGAGGATGGGGGTGGGGTAGAGGGAGGATTACTGAAGCATACATATCAGATAACAGCAACCAATGGCATACTTCTGCAGGAGAAACCATTTCTAGTTGGGGTAAAAGAGCATCAGCCACTGCCCGTTTAAGAGGGAACAATAGATATCTTGAAGCAGCATCAAACATTTCTTCGGCCTGCATAATAAAGATATTTTTCAATATACTTGAAAAAATATAACACCATGTACTGCTAGAGTTGTAGGCAAACCACACCTGGTCAGGGCGTATGTCCACCAGACCATCAGTATACCTGAATGGACAATATATATTATTACATTAACGGAGGACAGTGGCTGGTTGACTAGAATAAAAAGGCTATAAAGGTAAGAGAACAGCGATGCCTATAAATTGGACAATCTAATTTTCTGTGAGCTGAAATATAATACATCAAGTGTTTATCGATTTCACAATATACATGTTTATAACCTAAAAGATATATTAAATTTCTAATCAGTGTGTGTGCGGGAGATGGAGAATGGAGAGCAGGAAAGAGATATAACACCTACATATATTCTATCATCTTTTGAAACGCCTCTTTGCTCAGGTCATGTTCTTCAAGACATGGAAGAGTATGATCAGGTAAAGAGTCCTTTCCTAGGAGAAAATCTTCCATTCGAGATAATCTTGCCTTAAAGTATTCAGATCTTGATGCCAGGACAACTTGATGGCACCTGAATATCTTCTTCTCAACCTTTACACAAACATCGGCAAGATCATCTTCTGAATTACAAATCTGCATTAAACCAACAAAAGATGCAACATCGTCTATACTAGCATTCTCTAGGTTTTGTCCTCTGGCAAGAGTGATTTGGAGCGCTCGACTCAAAGCAGCAGGGAGGCGATCTTGTTCGGGAAGGGAAATACCCTGCAAGATGAACCTCTTCTGGGAATTTTCTATATCTCTAAGGGATTTGTACTCAACATGTTGTTGATGGGCTATTTCTTTCTCAAGAAGATTTTGTAGAGATTGGCACTTGCAAACCCGGCAAATTCTAACAAGATCTTCCATGTCAGTGACAGCAACCTCTAGCCTATCAGAATAAAAAAAGTGGACAAGGCTAAAAAAAGATGGATAATAAAGCTTTTCGTGCGAAATCCGTACTTCTTTCCTTTCTTTCCAATCAGTCTGGAATTTCTTCTTGAAGAAGGGAGACCGGGCACTCAAAATAAGCCTGTGAGCCTCAAGTGGTCTTCCTTGCACATAAAATACAATATCAGGGGGAGAGTAGCTAGAGCTGGATTCCCCATTTGATGCATTACTGACTATTCCATTCCATTCCATGTTGAAGAAACAAAACAACAATGCGCTAAGTAAGAATTTACAGTAAAAATACTAAAGCTCTCTTAAATAAACATAAGAGCAATGTCATATTCTAAAATTAAAAGTTAAAATATAGGAGTATTTGTGAAGTGAAGAATGAGAATGAGATGAATGCAATCAATCACCAGTGATATTATGAGTGGATTGGTAGTAGGCCCGATTGGCTTTGCAGGCCAAGAAGGTGTCTCTCAAGGCGGCCTGTAAAGGTTGGAGAGGAGGAGGCCGGGCCTCGAAGGTCTTGAGCAATTTTCGGACCTTGAGATTGAGGGCGGCGTAGTGGCAGCGGTCGCCGTCGAAGGTATGCTCCGAGCAGATGGCGCCGCTCTCGAGCAGCATCCGGGCAGCGTCGAGATGGCCCGCCAGGCACGCGTAGTACAGCGCCACAGAGTCCCATTGGTCCCGCGCGTTCACGTTGACACCGCAATCCAATAAATAGCGCACGCGCTCGACGTCCCCGGCGCGTGAAGCCTCGAATACGTCTCCGTATGGCACCTTCTTCAGTGGTAAGGACGAGCTGAAGTCGTCCGCCTCCAGCTCTATCTCTTCCAGCACCGCCTCCGACATAGTTGCTGCTAACCACAGTCCTCAACCCACGCCCCAATTTTCATTTTTGAGGAATCATTATTGGGCCTGGCCCAATCTAAATATATAAAGCCCACACAACACTTGTTATTAGAATATTCTGTAGAATTCTACAGTCAGTACTGTACTCTACTGTAAAAAGCAACTGCAGCAACAGTGTACGTCATCCCGCCCGGTATACATATTTCTCTCTCTCTCTCTCTCAATTCCCCATTCCCCGTTCGCACGAAAATCAAAATCAGTTTCAGTCTCAGTCTCAGATGAGATGAGATGAAAACGCGCATACCATATCCATATGTCTATATTCCATCTATAGAATGAGCGCAGCAGCGGAGCGGTGGAGGAGATCGACATTTATTTGAACTAGAAGTTTGATTCCATTTTCCCTATCTTCAAAACCCTATTTTTCCATTTACTGCTCTGCATTTGTAGTTCTTACTTATTGAAGGTGATTTTTAGTAACTGTGTAATATTAATGTGTGTGTTTTTGTTTTGTCCGTTGAGTATTATTTTTAGCTTTACAGTCTGTTCTTCCTATTAGCTTATTTTTGTTCTTTCGGATAAAAGTTCAAAACAGTTTTTCCTAGCAATAGAAGGGGATTTTGGTTTTCCCTTCGTGTGCTTTACTATAATGTGTTTGGTTTGAACTGTGTAACACATACGATGATTTCTTTGTTATCTTGATATGTTTTCGTCCCACATGATTTGGGATCTTTGATTCATATTTTTGTTTTTATGGAAACTCCAAATTGAATGCAGGGTTTTCTCGAACGTATACCATATGGCATCTTCAGATGAAGAAGGTGAAATAGTAGACAATTGCGTGACAGAGTATTATTTTGTTGGTAGTGACCAAAACCACATTCCGTTTTCGTGTCTACCTCTTAAGTGGGATGAAAATGAGAGTGAGGTACACAGTGACCAGAAGCTGGAATCAACTGTAGATGCATTTCTTCGAGGAATGGTGGAAGATGCGGGTCGAAAAATCTATAGGAGGGTAATTGCGTGGAAGTTCGTGCTCTCATGTGTCCTTCCTGAAATTTATGTACTTCTCGACTCCAAGTATGGAAGGTGGATGAAGCTCCAAAGACCACGGAAGAGTTATGAAGATACTGCAAGGACTGCCTTGATATCAGTTCATTGTCTCCATTTCATAAAAAAGAACCCAGATGAGGAATCTGCAGAAGCTTTATGGAAACACGTTAGAAATACCTTTATGTAGGTATTCTTGGTTGCTATGAGCTCTTCCTATTATCCTTGTGATTCTTTATGCATGATATTTGCCCTTTTACGTGCAAGCAGTACATATGAGGTTCCTCCTTCTGAGAAGGATCTTGTGGACCACATGCAATGGATAAAAGAAGCTACCATAATGGATAAGGATATTGCAAAAGCCAAGGTTTGTGTTGTCCCATTAATTACTACTGAAGTGGGGCTTTATTTGATAATACATTTCTATGCTTGCGAAATTGCAACATTTCTTCTTTTGGTATGTGTACCTGTTCTTTCCTGATTAGATTATAGTACATCTTAAATTAACTCTTTGACTATCCATACCAGTGGTACATATCGTTTGGTATGCGTAAGACATTTATAGTAGTAAATTGGTATTGTTCAGTGTAGTCATGCAATCTCTGATGATATGTTGGTTGATGAAACAGAATTTGCCCACCTTTCTTTCTGGAATATCTGGAAAAAGGAAAGCTCCATGTGAGGTCAGGCGCAAGAGTAATGAACGTTGTTCTAAGTTTTATTTCCATCTTTTATAGTATCTTAAATCTTAATCAAGAGCCTTTCTATCTGCACTGTTTTGCAGGAGAATGAAACAACCAAGAGAAAAAAGTTAATGGTTTATGAAGATGAAGAGGAGACTGATGATCTTGATGATTTCTGTGATGCAGAAAACGATGAAATATTTGATAGTGTCTGTGCACTGTGTGATGATGGTGGAGACCTATTGTGGTATGTGCACTAATCACTTAGATTTTAATGATGTTTGAAGATGTGTTATTAGTTCAAACAAAAGGAATCAAATAAGTTGTTTCCATTGACACTAGAGAATAGTATTATCTATTTAACATAAATTAAGAATATATATCAGCATTAATAACATAACAGAGATGGGTTCCACCTATTGTCTAACACTCTTACTCAAAGTTGCACCTAGCTTTCTCATCGATTCTCTTAGTCCCAATTTAGATTTGATTTGTGTGGAGGTATTTCCATGCATGATGTTGTGATGCAAAGAGTTCACAAAAAGAAAATGAAAAGGGCCTTTAAGGGACTGATAGATTAGTGATATGATATAGCAAAAAAAGGCTCTTATCCGAGCACCTCGCATTATTTTTAAATTGGCTAAAGTCTGATTACTTTATTTTGATGAAAAAGGGTTGTTCGGTGGTTTTGTTTATCCTTCTTTCTTAGTGGTGATTTCTAATTACTAAAATTATAATTCATCTTTCTTTTTACTAACTAATAATATTACCTCAATGGTAGTTTTTGTAATTGTCTTCTTATTGGCTTTTTCAACAACTTCTAGATAAGTAACCTTGGTTTTCTCATATCTTTTACCAATATTATGAATTCATATTGATAGATTCCTAGTTTTCCTTTTCTGAACAATAAATTGTTTTAGACATCAAATTACTCGAACGAGTAACCTCCTATTAGTTAATACTGATCTAATGACATTTCCAATGTTCCTCCTGTGTTAAGATAAATTAATCTTTTTGATAATATTGAACAAGATTCCAGGACCTTGTTTTGGGACATCTTCGTTGTTTTCTGATGTCGTCAGAAAAGGGATTTCTGTCTAATAAACTGTTAATAAGTTTCTTGTTTAGTTCAGTATTTGCTAATTTTTCTAAATATATTGCTAACTAATTTTCCTTGAACACAATATCAAACCATCACTTCAATAGTCATTATTCTGTAACTTACTCTTGGTTCTTTCCTATAATTGGGCTAGTGATGATATTACTTCAATGCAGTTGTGAAGGGAGGTGCATGCGATCTTTTCATCCAACTATAGAATCTGGTGCTCCTTCTTCTTGTGAATCTCTTGGTTATAGCAGTGAGAAAGTCAATGTATGCAAATACACTTCAACCCAACCACCACCACCAATCCACCACCAAAAAAATCTTTGATGTTGCACATGCACACTGGTCAATATCTATGAAGGGGCTGCATTTTTGGTTTTTATTAATCCCTGATCTCATCTGAATATATCTGGTTATCTGGCAGGCTATACCGACATTTATGTGCGGAAATTGTCAATATCAATTGCATCAGTGCTTTATTTGTGGTAGGCTGGGATCTTCAGATAAATCTTCTGGCGCAGAGGTGTGACTTCTGTTCACAATTAGGAGAAAAATGATGTTTTATATTTCTTTTATATATATATATATATATATATATATATATATATATATATATATATATAATTAATGATTGTATAACTTTTAGCATGATTTGTTGTCTTGAGATGCTAAATGGAGTACTGGAAGTTACCTCAAGTTACTCCTAATGAAATAGCCTTGTTACTACATGAGTGGTCACAACACTGCAATTGGGCTTTAGGATGTTCTTTTGTATATTAGGCAACTAAATGTTTGGTTTATATTCTCACATTAAATATGGAGGAGCAGCACCTAATGTTTTCACAGATACTTTACTGACATTTGTGTCCGGCACAAAGTTTGTACGATGTAAATTTAACTATTTCTTGCTCATCATCTATGTTGTATAATGCTTAAACTCAAACATTCATTGTATGTCCACATTAGACTCAGGTCAATCCTGTGTTTGCAGTTTGTTCTTGCTTGAATGGAGCATTATAGCAATGTAACCTCAGTGATGGTTTTTTCTTATTGTCTATACGTGGTTAAAATTTTGTCAGATGTTTTTTTAATCCTTATGTGTGCTCGCTCCAGTTTTCCCATATGATTTAAATTTGTCTATTTGATCTCTTAAGGTCTTCCCTTGTGTCTCGGCGACATGTGGACATTTCTATCATCCACAGTGTGTCTCAGAGCTGCTATTCTCAAGAGATGAAAATAAAGCCCGAAATTTCCAGATGCAAATTCAAGCTGGAGATTCATTTATATGCCCTGCTCATAAATGTTGTGTCTGTAAGAAAGGAGAAGATAAAAATGTTACTGAGTTGCAATTTGCAATATGCAGGCGCTGTCCAAAGGCATACCTCCGCAAATGCTTGCCAAGGTTATCCTTACACTCTTATAATTATTTTCACCGTCTTGGAAGACAGAGAGTCTGTTACAGTATTATATTCACTTTTTAACAATTTTCTAACATATACTGATGATATGACAGGAATATTTCTTTCCAGTGTGATGATGACAAGAATACCCCTCAAAGGGCTTGGGAGAAGCTTTTGGTGAATCGGATCTTGATATACTGCATGTATGTACATTTATTTGTTATTGAATACTTACCCAAGTTAACCTGGAAACTTAGAAATTGCAAATATGCTAATCAGGGATCATAAGATCTATCGTAAGACTCTCACTCCAAAAAGGGACCATTTGCTATTCCCTGATGTTGATGGACACACAGAACAGCGTCCTGCTGTGAAATCAAATGTGATGCCTGAGAGGAGGAGTAAGATTTATGGGATCCTAACAGATGAAGTAAAAGTGGAAGAAGTCTCCCAAGGAATAACTGGTGATTTTATAAACAAAAATGAGAAAAACTTTGCTGGAAAGATTACTAACCAAAATTTCAGATCAAGTCTGATGTTGACACAGAGTGATTCAGTATCTGAATGTCGAAATCCAAACAAGCCTTCCAAAGTGGGGGAAATCAAGTGCCCATTGAAAAAAAGTGGTCAGCCAATGAGAAGAGTTCCAGAAAAGGATACAGTTAAAAGTTTTCCAACTGGGAGTACTAGGTTTTATAAAACACCAGAGATGAGAAAACGGTGATAAATGATAACCTCTGTTTTTGTTTTTAATTCATTATATAAAGCAGTCCTCTTGGATTTTTAATGGTGGAAGGGTATGTAATCAAAGAATATGGTTTTATCTTGCTGTGCAGAATACAAATGTTAATGAAAGATTCCACGTCTTCTTTTAACGTGGAAGAGTTTCTTAATGAACATAGGAAATGTACCAATGCTGTCCCCCAATTTTCTAGAGTGGACAAGACAATCACCCTGGGAAAAGTTGAATGCCTTGTGCAGGTTTGATTTTTCCTCTCCGAAATTAGTTTGTTGTCCTTAGTAACTAATAAGAAATCTCTCATTTATGTTTTACACATTCTGACTTCTGAAAGAAATTTTTATCATATAAGTATTTTTATCATTTGTGTTACTGTGAATGTATTGAATTTTTTATCTTCACACTTCAGCCATCTTCCTCCCATTATTATTATGCTCACGTTGAATTAGGCAACCCTGCAAGATTGCTAGTATTAATTATATTATTTTTTGTTTGGAAATGTTATTCACGAGAAATTTTGAAAAATGGGTGTGCTAAACAATGTGAGGACAAGAGATACCCTTTTTGACGTTGCTACTTTTTGTGGGCGTTTGGTCTTAAAATTCTTGTTGACATTATCTTATACAAGTTGTCGGTTGTTGATTTTTCAGGCTATCCAAGCAGCTCTAAAGAAAGTACAAGAAGGAGGTACCATTGAGGATGCAAAAGCTGTTTGTGAACCTGCCATTCTTTCTCAGTTGATCAAATGGAAGGTTACACCATAATGACATAAAATCATAAGATGTATTCATCAGATGTTTCTCAGAACATAATCCCTTCATTCCCTTGTGCTTCTTTATTTCTAAGATCAAGCAGCTTATTTTGACAGTGAGGGACTTGAGGATTGTTTCTGCATGAATTGTTATTCATCTCTGCGTATGGCTAGCTTATTAAGACAATTAGTTCGAAATGCATTTTTTTGATTTTTGAATAAAAACTACTTCAAAACCATATTCTGTTAATGTGTTAAAAAAAATCACGCAAGACATTGCTATCCAATTTGTATAGTCTTTTGAAAATATTGCCAAATAAAAAAAATAGTTAACCGTTGAATAAATCTAAGGCTGATTAGATATCTTAGATTTTTTGTTTTTTCTTTAAATGAGGTAATGGGATAAAAGTTCATTCCCGATTGCAATATTACCATGTAGACATCTTCTAGGTATTTTATATTATATTCACGTGCATGTAAATTGTATACATAATTAATTTTTCTATGTATATATGTATGATTTGAGAATTTCAATGATTAGAAGCTTCTGCCTTAGTATGTATATATTTATCGTATTTTACAGAAGAGGCTGAGTGTCTATCTTGCTCCGTTTATCCATGGCATGCGCTATACATCTTTTGGTCGGCACTTCACAAAAGTTGAAAAGCTGAAGCAGGTAAGAATAGATATTTTTTTCCTCACTTGTAATCGTATGAAATGATATAACATTTGATATGTTGCGTATTGGTGGCACCAATAGCAGATGGTAAATTTCAGAAATGCATCATTCTGATTCCTCCTCAAATGTGTATCCATCATGGTCTCCTTATAATATTTTATTATTTTTTCTATTCCAAATTATATACTCCGTTCATGCTTGCTTGAGTTGCTTCCCCACCAAGATTTTCAGTACATATAATTATATAATGCATACCCAGCTCACCTTTTATCTCTTAAAAATTATGTGATAACCGTTTTTCAAGATCCTAGTTGCATATTAAGGGGGATATTGTTCAATCACATTAAACCATTTTTAATGTCTCCTTGGTATAGTGATGTCCATTTTATACTTGTTTGGACCCCTACCATAAGAATCCATTCGACAAAATTTTGTTAATATTGTTTGCCGGCCAAAAAAGTATCTCGTGTTTCAATGTGTTGCATTTCATATTAGTGTCAGTCTTGCTTATTAGTATTACTTTTCGGCTACTAGCACTAGCAGTTGATGTATTAGATTACTCAGTCAATAAGCACTGGTTTAAATCTGCACAGGTTGTCAATCGGCTTCGTTGGTATGTGCAAGACGGTGACACAGTAAGAATAGTTTTCTTCCTTATCAATTATATATATATTGGTTTCAGTACATTTATTTCATATTTTCATGTTCTGAGAATATTGTGAGAATTGGGGCAATTTTGTTTAAGTCAGTTTAATCCAAGTAAGTTTTAGGAGTTAATAATGGTACAATTTTACTTATTTTCCTTCCAGTACATAAAGTTTATCACATTTTTTAGTGAATACTGAACAGGGTTATTTAAGTCCGTGAGACAGAACGAGTTAACTGATATTTTCTAAATTTTATAGTGACATAAAAAGAGACTTTCGCCATTTTTCTTCTACATGGACTGATGGAGCTTGAAACGTTGTATTGTTCTGTATGTCAAGCTTACAGAAGCTATGTGCTCATGAAAAAAAATCTTGAAACAGATAGTTGATTTCTGCTGTGGATCAAACGATTTCAGCTGCTTAATGAAGGAAGAACTTGATAAAATGGGAAGAAAGTGCTCCTTCAAAAATTATGACCTCATGCAACCCAAGGTGTACTTTATAAATTCTATTGATTTCTGAGCTTGTGCCTTCAATTCTATTCGGTGTAATATGTGTTACCCGTTTAAAACCCAATTGGATTCAACGCCTAGCTAATATTTATAATGTACTGATTTTTCTCTCGTCTATTTCTAGAATGATTTCAACTTTGAGAAAAGAGATTGGATGAGTGTTGGTTTGGAAGAACTGCCAGAAGGATCAAATTTGGTATTGTCCCTCTTAAATTAATACTCTAAAGTAGCAAAAAAATCATTCTTTGGAGTAGATTTGTATTTCACTCATGCTTGAATATTTGCTTATTAGATCATGGGCCTAAATCCTCCTTTTGGAGTTCAAGCATCTCGTGCTAACCAATTTATAGACAATGCTTTGAAGTTCTGGCCAAAGCTTCTTATTCTCATAGTTCCAAAAGCAACTGAGAGGTAAGGATTTGATACATCAGAATTTCCAGCTTCTATTTTTTGGCCTCTTAGTATGTGTCATTTGTTTTTGTGCGTCTAGATTGGATAGGAAAAAGGCTCCATATGACCTAATCTGGGAAGATGACCTCATTTTATCTGGCAAGGTATAATTATTTATCAGTGACCAACTGATGGCAAGATTGATGACCCGACTAAACTGATTTTTATGTATTTACATTTTTCAGTCGTTCTACCTTCCTGGATCTGTAGACGTGTGCATGACCAGCAAATGGATCAGTGGAACTTGGATCCACCACCTTTATACTTGTGGAGCCGACCTGATTGGACAATTAAGCATAAAGAAGTAGCTGAAGAACACGGCCACTTAAAGGATAGAGACGCTGAACATTATTCAGAAGAGATTAATGCAGTTGACGTCTCAAACTATTTGGTGGAAGTAAATCAAGGCTGCTGTGATGACTTAATCGGTGTTGCTGATGACTACAGTGGTGATATAAACTACATTCTTGAAGATATCGCAGATGCTGATGTAGCATCTTAGTTGAGCATATAAGAAATAACTGGTGGAAATGTCACTACTCTTCTCTTATTATGGTGCAAAGATTGGATTTGCGGGTAAAGGAATATATTATTTCTGATGAACTGATTTCAATATGCATATTTTCCAGCAGGATTTACATCTCCCTGGGGGGAGTTGCTTTGTAGAGAGTGAAAATGATCTTCCCAAAAATAAATCATAGCCTTGTTAATAAAATGCAGTTAAATTAGTCATCAATAGAAGATCAAATTTAGTAAAGTGTACCAGTATGATTTCAAAAGCTACTATTGAGGAAAGGGCAAATACCTCAATAGTACTAATCATCTCCGATGGTTGGTTGTTTTTGAAATTAGTCCTCACAATTTGTTCATTTATGGATACAAGAACAGTATCCTTCATCATAGGTTGACATGCTTATAATAGAATTTGAACATGGAGTCAATAATACAAATGCAGTCGATTACTGACCACCTTATATTAATTAGGGTT
Organism: Euphrasia confusa; assembly: GCA_954870475.1. Taxonomy (NCBI): domain Eukaryota; kingdom Viridiplantae; phylum Streptophyta; class Magnoliopsida; order Lamiales; family Orobanchaceae; genus Euphrasia; species Euphrasia confusa. The sequence continues at coordinate 38,867,159 of OX940962.1, forward strand.
GGAGTGAAGAAATCCATTTCACAAATCAAGATTCACAACATATCCTTGATATCTCTCTCACTATTTGTCAGTGCCACCACCTAAGGAGTTTAGTCGTCTTATTCTCTGATCAAGTTCTGCCATGACTGCTGGCTCCTGTTTCTTCCTTTGCTTTGATATAGTCATGGTTGTCATAAACCCTATCTTGTCAAATGCAACCTAAGGACCAAACACAGCGCACATGAATGCATGACTAAATAAAAACAAGAATATCAATCACCCACAACCACGGAGACGGCGATATAGATATGCTTCGATTGATTGAAATGTTATACTTACATTCAATAACTCATCAGGATCGAATAGGTGATGAGTGGTTCTCTGTACAACATTAATCACATCGCCCACATGATGTGTCAGAAGCAACTCTTCTTCATTCTTCTGCATTCATCAAATGACAAACAAATTAATATGGATTTAATTGATATAACAAATTAAACCAACTTTTTATTTCAAATAAACTTTACCTTGAAAATTGCCAATGCTACATTAAATAAAACCTTTGCTCCTTCATAGAAAAGAAGATCCCATACACGCAGTGTTGTCTGAAAGGAATGGCAAATTATGAATTTGTAAGTGTTTGATGAGCCAATTGTAATGTTCTGATTCAGCTGTTTAATAATAATGTACGACACTTAGAAGATTTTTTTTAACCTCTGAGGGCAAGCTTTTCGAAAATAGGCATAAAAACCACTCGGTGCAAACAAGAGAAACATCAAAGTCCAGAGCTTCCAGGTGAGCAGCTATCCTGCATTTTATTTTATTTTACTTTGCAGGTTTATAAGCCACAGAGACAACGCAGACAAAATCACATTAACTACCTACAATATAAAAACAAAAAGAAAGTACAAGAACCTCGGACACTTCTTTGTCAGCAGATCCTTAAAAACTCTCTGTTCGACATGGCATCCAGACAAATTAGTTGTGTAGCAATCACTAACCAAAACATTTTCTAAGAGAACAGCAAGCATCCAGAAAGCCTCTTCTTCAGTTTTCATCACAAGCAACAACAGTGCTGCAACATAATTTAAGCCCTGTACCGACATAATTCGTTAAAATGAACACAGAGATATATGCTAAAACAGACATTGTGTATTGAAGAGAAGCCCCACCTGACAATAACCAACAGCAGAATCTCGGAAAGAATATGCAACAAGAACCCGGCGTAGAGCAGCATGCCCTTCTGGAGTGTCCAACCACGGGTGACCAGGGAAAGTTCGAGGGAGGTCCTACACTCACGTGGATGATACAAGCAGCATAACTCATTAGTTAATATACTGATGCGAAGAAGCATATGAATAACTAATATTGGTTTAACTGTTATGAAACGCAAGTGAAATGTATTTCACGCTTGCCACAGACTTCAAGGATTGTCTACAATAATTATATCCCAAATCTACACAGCCCAAGTTGTGTTCATATAAAAATAAAAGCATTACATTGATCCAAAAAATCACAGTCAAGAGCTGTCAATCAATAAATCCAAGAGAAAGTGGTTTCGTGTTATTGATCCATATGCTGACTGAAGAAATTTAAAGGAGAATGAATAAATCTCTTCCCCCCACCCCCTAGAAAAATGATCTTGTGAAACTTATTCAGCGTGAGATTTGCTTTACTTTGAATATCAACCTAGGAAAGATGATACATGAGACTTAAATTTTTGTTCGGGCTCAAAAACATTGATTGAAGAAAATAACTATCAAGAAAATCGGCCCGATCTCCATCCACTCAATTATGTATTACGCCACATCATCAGATTCTAAGGGTTATTGAGAATCAAATATGAAACTTGAAACACCTATATATTATACATACATGATCAATCTGCTTGGTTGCAGGGGTAACTTTACCCTCAACAGCAGAGGTCAAGTCGTCGTAATATGTGTCGGGGACGGTGGATTTCTTCTTGGCGGCACCGGACAACGAAAACCAAACCTTGGGCCTCAAATTGGGTGGGATGCCCTTCCTAATGAGCTTCTTGAGAGTGATCGCATTGACCAAAGCAGATAAATTGAGGGAAGATTTGAGGAGGGTGGGAGAGACATGAGTGTCCAGATACCAATTGGCGCCTTTGCTCGCCTCCAAAGACCACCATATCTTACCCTGTTGCCTCACTTTCTCTCTCACCTCATTCAGATCATTCACATCATCCACATTACCTTCAACCGCGAAATCATACAGATCTTGGAATTTCACAGTCATGTTTGCCCTTCTCGTGTGGATGCTTGGCCTCACCTGCCCCTCGTACTCTATTGACATGTCTCTCTTTTTATGGGCCCCACCTCCTCCTCCTCCTCCTCCTCCATACATCATCTTCTCGGAGGAAGATTAATTGAAGCCCAGAGCATGAACAAATCAAGAAAAAGAAGGAGATAATAGATGGCTTCTAGATTGAAAGAATTAAAATGAAGGGAAATTGGTGTCTGAAATAAAAATCCAATCTTGAATTTTTTTTGCAGAAGAATCCTTAATTCAGAACCAAATTAAGCATTCTCGAAAAATTAGGACAATTACTAAAAGGAATTGTCAAAATCTTTCTTTGGAGGAAAAAAAACAAGAAGTAGAAGAGAACAATACGATTCGATGGTCTGAATTTAGCAGTAGCAAATGAAAATGGGAGGACGAAATCAATACATTGACTGCGTATTACGAACGACTATTGTTGTACAGTATGTCTTCAGAATTTGGATTAATAAAGTAGTAAGTATTGTCCTAATAACAAAATAATCTTATAATAAGCTTATAAATTACAACTTTAAAGGAGTAATTGTATTTTTGTAAAAAAAAAAAAAACAAGTGGATTCTTTTTATATTGGATTTACATTATACTAGTATTTTTTTCCCATTTTATAATCGTACAAATAAAATTCTCCTAATTAGAGTAAAGATGACAACAAACATATTGGTTCTAAATTGTAGAAAGAAAAGTTTGTGGCTACCACGTTTGAGTTATGGAGCTAAGAAAATTACTGTAAAAACCAGATGAGAATGACAGTTTTTTAGATGCCAATATGATGTATACACTAGGCTTGAAACATTGAACTACAAAGTATTAACAAATACTATATGATCATCACACAACCAATTAATCTTTTCCAAGAAAACCAAAAGTCAGCGTTGTCCAAATCTCCGAACCCTCCTCTGTCGTAATTCTTCCAGGGATATAGTCTCGACATCATCATAATCATCGTCATCAGAACCACTGGCAGAAGCCGGCCATCTAATGTCATCATTCCGAGCTGTCCCACACACTTCACACGCAATTAACAAACCCGTGTTATCATATGTGCACGCTCGACATCTCCACACACCTGACTCGTTTCCTCCAACAGTTCCTCTACCGAAAACCCGTCTCCTTGAAGGTCCAAACATACGTTGTGCGAATCTAAAAGGCCAACCCAGCAAGCCACTGACAATCTTCATCAACGGATTACTAGCAGGAGAATAACGGGAAGAAGCTCTTCTGAGATATAAATACAACAATCCAGCAAGCACTCCCCCGAGATGGCCTAAAAACGAAACACCAGGTACAAACATTTGGACAAGAACGAGTTCTGCCCAAGCAGCATAACGCGATGGAACAACAATGCCGTGCACAAATGTGTAGTTATTAGCATCATCATCATCGACATCTGAGTTGGTATTATAAAGGACAACTTTCATGGCAAAGAGGACGCCAGAGAAGCCGACGGAATATTCATTGTAATATGGTCTCTCGTAGTCGAAGAAAATCAGCAGAGATTTGGCGAGCAGGAGGGTGATGCCCTGGGACATGCCAAGTAGAGCTGCAAGCATAGATGCATATTTGAGGCTTCCCATTGCAGTCTCCATTTGGGTTCCCTTCCACAAGAGTGATAACATGTTGTAGAAAAGGTGGGATTCACCAATGTGATAGAATGGCGATAAAAGAAACCGCCTTATGTCCTTGTGCTGCCAACACGGATTCAAAATTGATTTATTTAGGGTTACAAAGGGGGAAAACAGTAGCGAAAAATGATTGCGATTAAGGTTACCTTGAGAATGAGGTGGGGATTAAACCAGACTCGATTGAGTGTTGGGAGAATCGGATCTAGGAATTTTGGGCGCAGGTAAATGAGTGTATTAGCAGCAATCAGAGCAGCCGTGACGGGAGGTTTCCGATCCCGGCGACGGTAGTACTCGCTCAACGCCTGCACGAACAGTAACCCAATCAGACCTCCTCCTCCCCTTCCTCTCTCCATCGTCGATTTCTTTCCGATAATCTTATTCAGCTACTACAAGTCTACAACTACAGCTGCTACTATAAATACCAGAAGCTTCAATTCCGGGTCTCAGCTTTGGGCTTGGGCTCACGGATTCAAACTATCTAGAGCCAGATAGCCCAATCCACTTATAACATAATATGGACCATCCCAGCCCAGCCCAATGTAATGTACGGTTGGGCTTTCTTGCATTATCCGAACCATTTTCGTCCCAACAACTATTCTGAGTTGAAGTAGTGGTGGTTCAACATAATGCATGCTTTCCTCCGATCCAGAATTAATAATCCCAATTTAGGTTGATGGTCTTAAACTAATTACTTGTGTTTGCTTCTATATTTTTTCATATTATATATACTCACTTCAAAAATTATCATCATACATATTCTATCATTCTTCACCTTCTACTTATTAAAGAAAAAAAGATGAAAACATTATTGTTCTGGATTTGTGTATTGCTGATGGTTGCAGGAAACCAAGGTGCTGATTTCAACGTTAAGAAATATGGTGCCAAGGGTGATGGCAAGTCAGACGATAGCGCGGTACGTAAATAAAATACAACATTCGAGGTTGGATGAATTCAAGAATCAAAAATCATATCTGCATCATCGTTCTTTATAATGTAATTAGGCCATCTCAAATGCGTGGAAAGAGGCATGCAAATCTTCGACCCCGAGCAAAGTTGTGATCCCAAAAGGAAAATATTTGGTGGGACCAATAAAAATCCAGGGCCCGTGTCAAGCTCCAACTACGATTCAAGCTAATCAAGTAACATTCTTGGCGCCGGCTGACATCAGCATCTTCAAATCGACAAACGCTTGGTTCGCCTTCCAGTATATAACTGGATTCAACCTCATAGGAGCAACATTTGATGGTCAGGGAGAAATAGCCTGGAAAAAGAACGACTGTGCAAAGACTGGAAAATGCAGTTCACTGCCCATCGTAAGTACCATACCGATTATTTTGCTTAGGTTGTGATTAATTAATACGATGGATGGATGAATTGATTGAAACTGCAGAACTTGAGTTTCCACAAGATAACAAACTCGAAAATCCAAGATGTGACGTCCACTGACAGCAAGTTGTTCCACATGAACATTCTGAACTGCAACAACTTTACATTGCAAGGCACCACCATCAATGCTCCCAAAGAAAGCCTAAACACGGACGGGATTCACATTGGCCGTTCCAAGGGGATAAACATCACCACTGCGGACATCAAGACTGGGGATGACTGTGTGTCCATAGGCGACGGCAGCCAGCAAGTCAACATTGAGAAAGTCAAATGTGGGCCCGGTCACGGAATAGCGGTGGGAAGCCTAGGCAGGTACCCTAACGAAGAGGCAGTGGTTGGGATTACGGTGTCAAACTGCACCATGACGAATACCATGAACGGAGTCAGGGTTAAGACATGGCCCGCCTCTCCTTCCGACGGCACCGCAAGCAAGTTGCATTTCCGAGACATTATCATGAACAATGTGGGGACCCCTATTTTGGTGGACCAGGAATACTGCCCTTACGATAAGTGCAACAAAGGAGTCCCATCCAAAGTTAAGATCAGCGACGTCAGCTTTGAAAATATCCGAGGGACATCATCAAGCAAACTAGCAGTGCAGATTAAATGCAGCAAAGGGTATCCCTGCGAGAATGTGGAGTTAAAGAACATTCATTTGACTTACGAGGGGAAAGAAGGCAGTGGTGCCACATCCGAATGCACCAACGTCAAGCCCAAGCTCACGGGGCGTCTGCTTCCTCCGGCTTGTGCTGCGTCAGCTGCCTAACTAACTATTAAGGACTATATTAATTAGCTAGCTAGCTAGGATATATAGAGAGATCACTGAGAGTTTATAATTAGCCATTAGGTTTGGTGGTGCATCCCCTCCATGTGTGAGTAGTTGATGGGTGAGAAACACCATATACTATCATCAGTATATTGTTTGTAAACACTTGCAGTATATATTTACTTTGGTGAAATGTAAAAATAAAGTTGATATTTATTAGTATTTGTATCTACAAAAGGAAGATGAGAAATTAAAACAGAGGAGTACAATGGGAAAGGAAAGGGTAATAACCCAAAACAGAGATCATAGTTTAAAAACGTACATTACAAAAAAACTAAAATCAAAATCAAATCCCGTGGAATAGGTGTGTATGTTCTAAACGGCATCTTCTGCGTTGACTAGGTGGGACGATCCATTGGCGGGTTGCTTAGACAAAGACTCCTTTTTCCTGTTGAGCAGTACTAAATACCAAGAAAATGCCTCAAAGCAAGCAGCAACGGCTATGATGGCGATGATCACGGCTGCGTATGCTATAGTCCATTTCTTGTGGGTGTCCAATATGTTGAGGCCCACAAAAACGTTGGTAATGCTGAGGATTATGACGGTCCATCCGATAGAGTGGTGGTACACATTCCAGTAGGTTCTGTACTTGGAGTCCGGTTTGGGCCGTAAAAGAATAGCAAGTGCCTGAAGGGTCCCGAGCACAGCAAGGCTGATGCCCATTTTCATGTGACTGCTCATGTGCCGGCGGCCGGAGCTAAAGTAGTGAAAGTAAAGACCGCTGCCGAAGCCGGCCATGCCGACGACGTAGGCAGAGGCTTGGCAGGCGACGTGAATGTAGAACCAAGTAGGATTGCCAGGTAAGAACACCTTCAGGTACCTTGCTGCCATAGCGCCAAGGGGCATCATGATTCCCCAACTCACCATATTCACCACCCCATGTCCGATTTTCATGTTTTGCCGACTTGATGATCCACTACTGCGGCCGGTGTTTACTGTTTCTCCGGTAGCAAAATCAATATTGGAAAAGGATGTCAGATGGTCTTGAGTCATGGGATGAGCCATAGGGAAGCCGGATCTGGAAACAATACCGTGCTGCCAAACCTGCTGAAAGGAAGTCCTCCCTGTAGGAAGCACGATGGTGGCGTATATGATCATCTGCCCGTTGCTGCTGTACTCAGCCCTCATGGACGGAACAGAGAACAAGCTCAGGGGACCTTCCTGCATATGTGTGTTGTACCCGCTCACAGAAGAAGTGTAAACACGCGGGGAATTAGTTGTTGAGTTGAACATAGCCACCAGACACTGAGAGCCGATCATGCCGGTGGCACTAGGGTTGATTGACCAGACGACCCAGTTGGAGGGAGTGATCCCGGTGTGACGGTAGGCTATGTCGATGCTGTTGTTGAGCTTGTAGTAGTTCCAGTGGAGGTAAGAGTTGAGGGCGGGAAGGGCGTTGCAAGCGGTGTATCGGTTGTTGTTCGCGAACGTGTAAGCAGGACACGATGAAGAAGAATTCTGAGCGAACGAAGAAGATGAAAAAACACACAACCACAAAAATACCAGGACCAATTTACTCATCATCATCGTGCGTGAATATGTTGAAGATTGATGATCGGGGATAGTTTTTATAAGTCAAAATATGAAAGTAGACCCTTTATGGGATTAGGAATATTTCTTTTTTCATCCTTCATCGGATTAGGAATATTTCTTTAGAACCTACTTTGTTCATAATTATAATTATGTAATTAATTTAAGAAAATGAAATTTAACTATAAAATAAAATTATAGTACTATTTCGATTCGTTTAAATCTTTTTATACACCGGATAAATTGTCAATATTACCCTTCTTTCGAAAACATTTTCTTGGCGCTCCCTTTTCTTCTTTCATTGAGAGAAGGGAGAGAGAAAGTGAGCGATGGTGGCCGGCGTGCGGTCGATCGGAAATCTTCCAAGGAAGGCAGTGGCCGAATCACTATCCCTGGAACCGCGGCGCCGGTGTTCTGTGAAGCAGGCCGGAGTTAGGGATCTCTGGTGACATCGAATTGCGCTTGATCCGTGGTGAGTGGTGGCGGACCGGCTAAGGCGGTTGAGCGGCAGAGCACATTTTCCGGCAAAAAGACGCGCGGAACTGCAGAGGGTCGGAAAAGGTAATCAAACAGATGCGAATGAGGCGACTGGTCATAGGGTTCACGCGACAGTTGCTTCGGGTATGTTGCCGTTGATTAGTTAAACCACACTGAAATTCGATTTTTCAAAACCAAGCGAGCCGCCCAATTCGGAGACCAAAATAATGTAGAATTAAGTATGCTGTTAGAGAAGGTGAGACCAACTCCAATGGGTGGCAAAGTTAGACGCAAATTTCCAATTTGCCACCAAAATCCTCTCCAACCATGTATATTTTTACTCAAATTCTAACTCAATAATTCAAATTTGCCTCCAACTCAAATCTTTACTCAAACACTATTCATTGCTTTTTTTACTTATTTTAAATTTATAAATTATTAAAATTTAATTAATTTAACATTGGAATATTTTTTTAAACGTATATAAAATATTATTCTTGAATAATTTTTAAATTTATGATTATTTTGTAAATTTTAGCTATATTTTTAATATTGATATTTTTGTAAAATTATGTTTTTGTACTCAAGTTTATATAACTTGTTATTTTATATTGTTTAATTTTAATTTTGTGATTAATATTTATAATTTTGATTAAAATATAAATTGAAATAAAAATTCAATAATAAGAAAACCATACCTATATAAATTATATAATACAATACAAAATAAAATAAAATAATATTTGTGTTTTTAATTATTAATATGATATTTTATTGTTTAATTTTTTATTGTAATTTTTTAATTTAATTTATATGTAATATTATAAAAAAAATATTTTATATAAAATTAGATTTGTAATAAAATTAATTAAAGTTTTATGTATTTTAGTAAATATTTGAGTTTAATGATTGGAAAATATTTACTGTTTGAACTCAAATTTGGTGGCAATTTGAAGATTTTGGTGGCAATTTGAAGTTAATGGGAGATGGCCTGAAGGATTACATTGAGATAAATTTGGGTCAACATCCAATTTCACAGTTTGTTATTTAATTGATACTAATAAAAAGATAATTTGGGTACTTTACACACATTTATAAAAATGAATTAATCATAGGGGTGAAGTTAGTAATTAAGTGTAAATAAACTGTTCATTTATTTTTTTAGCTCTTTAATAGAATAATTTCAATTTTCAACCAAAAAATAACTAAAATACAATTTAATAATTAAATTTTATTTTAATTATTTTTTATAATTTTTGTATACTATTTATTGAAATGACAAAAAAAAATCAACGGTTAATTATAGAAAGAGTATTATCTTTCTTTATAATATAAACTTTATAAGTATTTAAATTTTAATTATTTAATTTAGTAATTATTATAATATATTTTTAATTATATTTTACAAAATAATAGTTGTAAAATATTTTAAAATTATATATAATAAATTTTTATATGGATTAATCTACAAATTTAAGAATATTATTTTTAAAATATTATTTATAATTGTTAGATTAATTATATTATTCATTATTATAAATCAAAATCTGATATGAGGAGTGGAAGTAGAGGAATTTAGTTAAATTATATTATTCAAATTCGGACAGAGTAATTAAATGTCTGAAAACTAATAGGAATAAGTTAGATGTCTGAGATACGAGGAGGCGTTGCAAGCCGTGTATGATTGTTGTTGGTGAAGGTGTAGAGAGGACACGTCGATGAATTCTGAGAACAAATAAAAAAAAATATGAATACTTTACTCTAGGGCTGGGCGCTTGAGCCCGAAAGCCCGAAAACCCAGCTTGAAAAACCCGAAAATATTGAAAACGAGCCGGGTTTATTTTTTCCCAGGACCGACCCGAGTTAGGACCGGACCGAATTTTTTTTTTCGGTCCGAGCCCGGGCCCAAAAATATTAGGGCCCGAAAGCTTGACCCGGACCGTCTCTCCTATGTAGCGCACGTATAAATTAAATATTAATATATATTATATATACTACTCCACTAATCCAGTACTCTGTACTCCACTACGTATATTATATAAAAATTTTATATTCCATTATTAATTTATTAATAGTACAACTAATTAAATAATATATATATTAATTAATTAAATAGTATAGTCGACCTTTCCGAAAATCTCATTCGAGATCTTACTGCCATCCACAACAGTCAACAGGGCTTTACAAAACCCTTGCCCCGCCGCCGCCGGATCTAGTTTGTGGCCCAACGAGATCCAGTCGTTTCTCGACGGATCTAACTGAGATGTCGAAATTAGCAAGGCACTCTCTTTGCCGATCTACCGTACTCAATCTGCTCGTTGACGAGATCTCGGGAGTTCACTCCGGTTGACGCGATGTCGGAGGGTCGATGACGATTCCTTGGGAGTCGAGTATGATTTGGTGGTTCTTATTTTTCAAAGGGGTCTGGAATCTGATCTAAGCAAACATGAGTTTGGATCTGGGCCCGAAAAAATCCGATAACCCGGCTCGGACCGCCGGGCTCGGTCCCGGGCCGGTCCCATCTCCAAAAAAACCCGACTCGGTCCGGACCGACGCATACGGGTTTTGGGCCGGGTTCTGACTTTTTTGGGCTCGGCCCGGACCGTGCCCAGGCCTACTTTACTCATTCTAATATTACGGAATTTCGAATTAGGAATTGTTAAAAAATAATAATTAAATGTTATATACTCCGTATTAAACATAATATATTCATAATAATTTAATATGGATAAGGAATTGTTAATATGTAATACATAATATATTCCTAATAATTTAATATGGATAAGAAATTGTTAATATGGATAAAGAATTGTTAAAAAAATAGGTTAAAAATAATAATTAAATGTTATATACTCCGTATTAAAGATAATATATTTATAATAATTTAATATGGATAAGGAATTGTTAATATGGATAAAGAATTGTTAAAAAAATAGTTAAGTGTTATATATTAAACATAATATATTCATAATAATTTAATATACGGAAATCAAGTTTGTACCAAAATATTTACCCATACCTAAAATAATTAATATACTATAGAAATTACCTAAAAAAACAAAGCTACCAACGAGCTCGGTTGAAATTGTGCAGAAAACCAAAATCTACCCTTACCCAACCCCGTTCGTTATCCTCACCAAATCACTTCTGGTATTACCAACGAGCTCAGTTGAAATTTTGCAGAAAACCAAAATCTACCCTTACCCAAACCTGTTCGTTCTCCTCACCAAATCACTTGTGGTATGCAAGATTCGAAGATTCCACCCAGGTTACTATGCTTTTAGAGAAGGTATTTTGATTTTTTTATTTATAATTCATAACTCGTAAATTATACTTTAAAATTAAGGATAACATTTTTTAAAATTTTAATTAATAAGTGTAATAATAATTTTATAATTATAAAATAGAGCAAATTAATTATTATTATTATACGTTGGTAATCACCCACTTATTTGTATCACGAGTAATTTTGAAAATGTTACTATTTTTTATAATTAGGAAAATTATACTATTTAATTATAAATAATTAATTATACAAGTTTATTTCCCAAAATTTATCATAAGATTATATTTTGTATAATATTATTTAATAAATTATTATTTTATTTTATAGAATATTAATTTTAATATTATTATCTTTCTTTATAATATAAAATTTATAAGTATTTAAAATTTAATTATGTAATTTAATAATTATTATTCATAAAAAATAATATTTATTTATTTTATATTCTATAATAGAATAATTGTAAAATACTTTAAATATATATACTATAAATTTTAATATGGTTTAATCTACAAATTTAGAATATTATTTTTTAGAATATTATTTATAATTGTTAGATTAATTATATTATTCCATTTGAATTAAATTATATATAATTACATGAAGAAGTGAATGCTTTTATGAACAAATATACACACTAATAAAATATGAGGAAGAGATAAATAGTGTAGGAATATTGGTTTAAAAATAAATATAATTATATAATTTATTTAAAAAAAGGATTAGGAATATTTGTTTAAAAATAATTGAAGTATAATATTTTGTAGAGATAGAGAATAATTAAATATTTTAATGTTTTCAAACTTGAAACAAGCTTTGACATTACCAAAACTAGTTTTTCAACCAGCAAAACTAAAACTCAAACGACAACAAATCAAACGATTAATTCATGTAGTGTAACAAGCCTCAACCTGTTCAATTCCTCCTCTAAAAAATTGACAAACAACCACAAACTTAATTCATCTCCACTCAAAATCAAACTACTAACTAAATTTTTGCTCATCTAATTTCTCCCTGACCAGATTTCTATGTATATAACTAGAGAGAAATCATCATTCATGAACAAAAACCACCCTGATTTTCACATTTACAACATATCAAACATTCTACACACATAAATAACACATCACATATAATTGTTGCTAAGCAAAAGTTCAAATATTCCACTACTTGGATCTTTCAGTTCTTCGGCTAAGAAGAAAGGGATAACAACAATCACCTCATGGCTTCAGTTTCTATAGCCATCTTATTCAACATTTTCATTTCTATTCACCTCGTTTCCTCCACTCTATCTTGCTCCAGAAACAACACACTCTCTACCCACAGGGTTTTTAACTCATGCATCGAGCTTCCTTATTTAGAAGCTCATCTCCACTGGAATTACAATTCTTCCTTCAAAAAAGTCTCAATTGCATACAGGGCCCCACAAGACCCAGAGGGATGGGTTGCCTGGGGAATCAACCCGTCGGGCGAAGGCATGCTGGGAACACAAGCACTGGTTGCTTTCCATCAGGCCAATGGCACCATCACAGCTTATTCGACATCCTTAACAAGTTACAACCCCTCCATGCTTCCGGAAACAATCAGTTTCCAGGTTTCAAATATCTCAGCGGAATATAAAAACAACGAGATGATAATATACGCTGAGATTGGGCCTCTAGATAGTGGAACAATTGTTAACCATGTGTGGCAATCTGGGAGTTCGGTTTGGAATGACATTCCCCAGATCCATTCGATTACATACCCGCATCTTCAATCAATGGGGGAAATAGACTTTCAGTCAGTCGATGGGAGTATATGATACTAGTTGACACCACATAACCACCTTAAATCTTCTTGAGTTGTGAGAAGAAACCAAACCTTGCCGAAAATCACATTTGTAAGTATCAATAATTAGCATTTCATGCTCTACTGCTACAAAAAGGTTTGTAATAATTTGTACCGAATTTCCAAGGTCAAAGGAAAAGAATACAATACAACTGTCTAAGCATAAAAGTAGGAAAGGACAAGTTCCCCATCACGGTGAGTAAAAACTGATGGGGTTCATGCGCATCAATGTAATAATCACGGTGAGTAAAAACTGATGATATATACATATAATCAATTTCTATATATCGAGAGAGAAGTGAAATTGGTTTCATGGAAAACTTCTATCAAGACTGAAGGATTAGTCAGAGTTTAAACCATTCCTAAAATGAATACAACTTCTATTATGACAAGATGCTGTACAGATTTCATTTTTAACATCTCGTAAAGATGTTAAGAAAGCATGTGATCACCTCTTTGAAGATCTCACAGCAAGAAATCTCCTTCAAGCCCTGAAAGAAAGTGTGAACTGGTTAGTAAACCTATTGTTAAAGTGAAGAGAAAAAAACATATTTCTTGAATAGGTTAAGAGAAGCCTCATTTGATTCACCCATTTTTGCACGGAACATGTGTATGCCAAAATTCTTGACTGCAAATGCCATCAAGAGCAAAATCGACTATTTTGCAAGTTCTTTGCCACGACTATAAAGGTCTGCTCTGCGAAGAACATATATAATCAATCACATTATCTGATATAGGTGTTGGAGTCTTGGAGATTTTGCAAGAAAATGAGTAAAAAATGGTTGAACCCAGGAAAGTTGCATCTGGTATTCCTGGTCGAGAGTGAGTGCTTCGGTGCAGTGGGCAGTGGCGTCCTGCATATCCAGGCATGGTACTTGGGCACATGCTCCTTCATGTATGGCACGAGTCTTGTCTTCATTACTTCTTTTTCTTCACAATGGAATTTCTAAAAATAAATACTAGTGTATCAAGCAAATATATCTATGCAATCCAATAAAAATCAGAGCTTTCAAATTCCCACAAGACAAATACTAAAAAATACAAAAAAAAATGTAAGTTGAATCGATGAGATTGATTACCTTTACTTTGGGTTTGAGTAATTGTGCTCTGTGTGTTGTATGCTTATCATTTCATCTCATCTAATCTCAATCCCCTTTTACACTAGAAGGAAACTAATTCAAGAAACCCTAATATAAAATTGTTTTTTTTAAATAATTTTAAAAAAGAAAAATTGTATCTTTTTACATTAAATTATGTGATACCCAATTTTAAAAGAGGAATAGTACGCTGTACGCTTCAATCTAATTTTCCCTCCAATTAAAAATTAAAATTTTCATTTTTCCCACTAATTATCGTATTATAAAAGTGAAAGCTTGACGACGGCACCATTAAACAAATCATATCTCTGCCCTTTTTTTCCTTCAGTCCCCAATTCGCATCATCATCAATAATCATGTCTCCTGTGCCTTGTGTTATTGCCCTTGATCCGATTGGGTATCGCCGCCTGGGGGAGATCCATGTCATCGTGGGGCCCATGTTCGCCGGCAAAACCACCGCCCTCCTCCGCCGTGTAATGGCCGAAGCTGATTCCGGCAGGTAACTGCTCAATTAATTTCTATTTCGCATCGATCTAAAAAACTCCTATTAATTAAATAGGAAATTAAGTGACTTGATGATCGGGATCGTAACTGTATTGCAGAAGCGTGGCGATCATAAAGCCCACCATTGATAATCGATATGCGGCGGATGCAGTCGTCACTCACGATGGAACCAAGTTCCCTTGCTCTACACTCCCAGATCTTTCCTCATTTAAGAACAAACTTGGTGTTGACGCTTATCACAAAGTACACATAATCCCTATTGTTTTCTCTGTTTTTTTTATTTTTTATGTTTGTTTGCTTAAATTGTTATTGAAATGTAATTGTATTTGATCTGAATTTTAAATTTGGTCAACATCAGTACTCTATGTATGACTCAAAGTATCGATCCATTACTAGGTAACTGGGATGACTTTGTTTATGTATGTAACGATTTGAGTTTTACGCAGCTGGATGTGATTGGTATCGACGAGGCTCAATTCTTCGGTGATCTCTATGAGTTTTGCTGTGAGGCTGCTGATGAGGATGGCAAAATCGTAGTTGTTGCTGGCCTCGACGGTGATTACTTGAGGAGGAGTTTTGGGTCAGTGCTGAATGTGATCCCACTTGCTGATACAGTAACAAAATTAACAGCTCGGTGTGAAGTGTGTGGGAAACGAGCTTTCTTCACTCTGAGGAAGACAGGCGAGATGCAAACTGAGCTCATAGGCGGTGCTGATGTTTACATGCCCGTGTGCCGAGGACACTACTACAATAGCAGTAGCAATGCCACTGCTATAAAAAAACCTGTGTTCGAAACTACTGCTGCTGCTGCCACAGTTTGATTTTAGTTCCTCTTCTGTTTCTTGTGTATAGCCGAGTTTATTTACTTTTACAGTATTGGGAAACTCATTGTCATATGTTTTACGAAACGATGAATTGGTACTGTTGTTTGTGGTCATGAGATTAATTACAGAATTATTCAAACTTGAAAATTGGTCCATTTCATAATTAAAATAATTATCCTAGGTAGTACACTAGTACTCCCTATTTCATTTTTATTTTATTTTTATAATGAGGAGAGACGATAAACTCCTCCCAACCCAATCGATCGGGTAGGATCTTTATAGTGTGTATATACATAATTACCAAAGAAAAATAAGCATACACATTTATGGGTGATTGTACCAAAATTACCCCTGTTTGCAAAAAAGAGTAATTATTTTTACATATATATGGTAAATGCAGTGCAGAAGATTCATGAAATTAAACAATTTGTTTCTGTAATTTTTTTTGTTATTGCAGTGAGTAATATATTATATATATCTAAGATGGCCATACAATATCTGTTTTCTTACTAGGTTGGTTTCTATAAATCTGAATTAATTTCTTGAGATTTTCTGAATGAATAATCATTCCACCATTTTTATGGTGAAAACTGTGTGCTTGATCGAGCTATTTATATGATGTATCTAATCACCTGTTTTCACAACAACAAACGAATTCATCGGAAGTAATAAGTACTACTATATTTTATATAATCCCATGGATTCAAAACGCTCCAACATCTGTTTTATTATGATCATGTTTTGCAGTACTTGTATCATCTCATCATGTCTCGTTAATTCTCAAACCAATAACATTTTCGATGCCTCTGATTATGGTGACAATATTTTCGATGTCTCCGATTATGTTGCCAACATTTTCGATGTCTCTGATTATGGTTCCATCTCGACCTCCAAATTAACGGATAGCAAAGTGGTACATATATCACCTGTGTTTGTGTGTGTGTTATTTTTATAAATCATGAGTCGAAATGATGGATTGATTTGTGGATGCAGATTTTCACGGATGCATGGAAGAAAGCGTGTGCGACTAGCAACGGTGTGTTTCTGATCCCATCGGGAACTTACTCTCTGAGCGATGCGTCATTTGAAGGCCCTTGCAAAGGCCAAACAAAGTTCACACTCAATGGAGTAGTCACAGCTTTTCCAGAAGTCTCTACTTCCCCGGGTTATTGGATTAAAATTGCCAACGTCACTGGCTTAATAATCGACGGAACCGGCAAACTCGACGGAAATGGGGCCGCATCTTGGTCCCGTACTTGCACATCTTGCGAACCCCCAAACGTACACGATTTTAATTAATCAATCAATCAATCAATCAATCGTTTATTATAACACTAAAATTAATAAATCATATTTTTAATTTTGCAGTTATTATCTTTGGAGAAGGTGTTCAATGCCGAAATCAACAACATAAAACTGGTTAACAGCAAGTTGTTCCACATGAATATTCACGACTCCGGTCAGGTGACTCTCAACCATCTGACCATAACCGCCCCTGGCAACAGCCCCAACACAGACGGGGTCCACATCTCACGATCAACCGACATTAGGGTTATCAACTCGGCGATAGCTGTGGGGGACGACTGCATATCCATGGGAGATGGATCGACGAATATCAACATCACCGAGATTTCCTGTGGGCCCGGGCATGGGTTCAGCATAGGGAGCTTAGGGAAGTACAGCGGAGAGCAGGACGTGAGTCAGATCACAGTCACAAACTGCAACCTAACAAACACCTTGAACGGAGTCAGGATCAAGACGATAGGAAACTCCCCGTCTAGCAGCACCGTACACGACGTCACATTCCAGAACATTGCACTCAGCAACGTGGACAATCCAATCATCATCGATCAGCACTACTGCCCGACGCATAAAAATTGCCCAACTGTACGTATAACAGTCGACAACTCATTTATTTATGTATGATATACTAATTAATTATATACTACTATATGTTACTGGCACAGAGTGAGTCGAAGGTTCAGATAAGGAGCGTGAAGTTCATCGATGTACAAGGAAGCTCGAGCAAGGAAGTTGGAGTGAAACTTGATTGCAGCGGAATCAATCCGTGCCAAGACATTGAGCTATCAGGAATTAACATCAAGTTTAAAGGCCAACTAACAACTGCAACATGTTCCAAAGCCGTTACTAAGTTTGTAGGTTCAAATATTCCTTCTAAATGTTCGTGATCGATCACCCGCAGATACCATTGCAAAAAATTTTGTAGTGCTATTAAAATAAGAAATTGTTTTTTTTTTTTATGTTGAGACATTTTAATATTATTATTTTTTTACACAAATTATTAGACGCGAAATGAATAAAGATCGGAAAACAAATTAATTATCTAGATATGCACAAAATTATTATACTATACTATAATTTGATCGTTTTTAAAATTTGTATTTAGCTTTACAAAATCAAATGTTAGATTTACTAAGTAATATACTATATATATATATATATATATATATATATATGCAAAATAATAAATGTAATTTATTTGGTATTCATATTAAGTAGAGCACAGATTAAAGAAAATCTTATTTAACTTTAAAATTATTATTTAACTAAATTTTATTATTGTAAAAATATTTTTAAAACTTTATTTATAATTAATTTATTTTTTAATTAAAAAATATTTTATTATTATTTATTTTTTGATAAAAAAGTAAAAGAAATATATATATTCAGAAAATTGACTTAAATTTTTCAAAAACATTTTTTTATTTTTTAATCAAAAAATAAAATAATAATAATATACTATTGTAAAATTAAATTTAAAATTCTATTTTTAGTACGTAGTAGTTGTGATAAAATTGAAATTTAAAATAAAAAGATAAATTAATTTTTAAAAAGTATTTAAAAAAAATTGAATACAAGCATTTTCATTAATGAAAAAAATAAAATAATTTATTATTATCGGCGCGCGGCTAGAAAATTAGTTGAGTTTGGAACCGGAATATCGCAAGTCAGTCCTACTAAACGCAGAGCGAACTCTTCGTCGACGGCCCTCCGCTGCCACTCGTCGACTCGACAAGGTTAGGTAATTCTTCTCATCTTCATTTACAGGCTCGTCTATTTACTTTCAGTTTTCTGTTCTTTAAATGGACGGAACCCTAATAATCCAGGCCCCGCCCAAAAAACTCTTATTTCACCTCCTCTTTTTTCATTCGTCTTCATTTTTTGGGATTTAATTCTTCCTCACGATTATCTTCAATTAAAATTTGTATTTGATAATGGCCGACTCAGTATTCTATTTTTCATTTTCAAAATTACTGTATTAAAAACATCAACCTCATCGATTCAACTTACATTTGATTTTTCATATTTGTGTTTTTTTTTGTTTCTTGTTTGTGGGAATTAAAAAGGTTAGATTTTGTTTTTAATTGCTTGTTATACTTCAGCTTTATATTGTGAAGAAAAAGAAGTAATGAAGATAAGCCTGGATGGGGAAAAGGTGATACTTGTGCCATACATGAAGGAGCATGTTCCCAAGTACCATGCCTGGATGCAGGACCCAGCAATCCTCCAAGCCACTGCATCCGAACCACTCACTCTTGACCAGGAATACGAGATGCAACTTTCTTGGGTTCAAGACCCCCTTAGTATGAACCAACTACTTCACTCACACCCCCATTTACTTGTTGTGCATTATTGATCAACCATTTTTTTACTCATGTTCTTGCAAAATCTACAACACTAATTTCAGATAATGTGATTGATTATCTATGTGTTTCGCAGAGCAGACCTTTATAGTGCTGGACAAAGAATTAATGGTTGGAGACTTCATTAATGGAGAACCCTATATTCAAGGTTGTTCATGTAGTAACATCCCCCGTATGCCGTATAGTATCAAATTCAATTTTTTGTAATGAATAGTGTATGTAATTGCTTACTTTTTTTTCAGCCATGGTTGGTGATGTAAATATATTTATGAATGATCTGGATGATCCTCAAATGGCAGAGGTAGAAATAATGATTGCTGAACATAAAAGGTATCCTTTACTTTTTTTTCTCTAATCAAGAATTCTTAATAGACTTCGATGAGTTATCCAGTCTATGAAATAATTGCTCTCTTTGAATATGTTTTTTATTAGGTGGATATGAGACATTCTACTCACTTATTTTCCTAATATTATGTTCATCTTTTATAGTCGTTGCAAAGGACTGGCAAAAGAGTCGATTTTGCTCATGATGGCATTTGCAGTCAAGAATTTTGGCATACACATCTTCCGTGCAAAAATAGGTGAATCAAACGAGGCTTCTCTTAAACTATTCAAGAAATTGGTGGGTCTCTCTCTCTATCTCCACTTTATATAATGATGACCAAATGATAGACACTTTCTTTCAGGGCTTTAAGGAG
Source organism: Euphrasia confusa (assembly GCA_954870475.1). Taxonomy (NCBI): domain Eukaryota; kingdom Viridiplantae; phylum Streptophyta; class Magnoliopsida; order Lamiales; family Orobanchaceae; genus Euphrasia; species Euphrasia confusa. The sequence continues at coordinate 38,887,185 of OX940962.1, forward strand.
ACTTCTTGCAGTGAGATCTTCAAAGAGGTGATCACATGCTTTCTTAACCATCTGTATGAGATGATAAAAAAAAATTGTACAGCAGCTTGTTGCTTGTTTGATACTAATAAATTGATTCGGTCATATGTGATTGTCTATGTTGTGCCCAGATAACGCTGGAATTACCAATAACTGAATCCAAGAGAGAGGAACTGTACCTGTTAATAAGCAGTGTTGTTACTCATTCATGACCCAGCTGCAATATCATTTGTGTGGTTTGATCTAATATTCGGAGGGAAAAACTCATTTTTATGGATATTCTACTTTACAGAGATTGTTCTTTGGTAGTTATTTTTAGGAATGAATTAAATTCAGTCTTGATAGATCAGTTTTACCTCTGTCCTGTACTATATGCGCAGACAGTTGCATTGCATTATTTTCTTTTGGCCTTGAAATTTTTGTTCAATGATTACAAACCTTTTTTTTTTGTAGCAGTAGCATGAAAATGCTAATTATTGATACTTACAAATGTGTTTTTCGGGATGATTTGATTTCTCATCACAACTCAAGAAGAATTAAGGTGGTATATGATTTCAACTATCATACTATCTTTTCTAGTATCCATCCTCTGGGACTTGTGTAGCCCTGTATTCAATTGAGACTTTTTTTGAGGGAGGAATTGTAATTCCAGTGGAGATGAGCTTCTAAACAGGGAAGCTCGACGCATGAGTTAAGAACCCTGTGGGTAGAGAGTGTGTTGTTTTTGGAGCAAGATAGCGTGAAGGAAACGAGAAAAATAGAAATGAAAATGTTGAATAAGATGGCTGTAGAAACTAGCCGTGCAGATTAAATGCAGCAAAGGGTATCCGTGCGAGAATGTGGAGTTGAGTAACATTAATTTGAGTTAAGAGGGGAAAGAAGGAAGTGAATGCGCCAATGTGAAGCCAATGCTGACGGGGCATCTGATTCCTCCTCTGGCTTGGGCTGCGTCCGCGCCCTAATTAAATTGTGTATATGTATGTATGCAGTAATCAAATTATAATCAAATTATTAACGAAGAATTATTAGCTAGGATATATAGAGAGAGATCAAGAGTTAACAATTAATCATTAGTTTTGGTGGTGCACCCCCTCCAATTTCCATGTGTGAGTTTATTGGTGAGAACTGAGAAACCCTATATACTATCAGTATGTTGTTTGTAAACACTTATAGTAGTAGTATATACTTTGGTGAAATGTAAAGTAAAGTTTATACTGTATTTATTAGTAGTATTAGTATTCACAAATAAGTGAAAAAAAAGATGAGAAAATAAAACAGAGGAGTACAATAAGAAAGGACAGGGTAACACAAAACAGATCATCAATCATAGTTTGAAAAAAAAAACTCAAATCAAATCATAGATAAGCATATTCTAGCTCGGACGATCCATTGGCGGGTTGCTTAGACGAAGACTCCTTTTTCCTGTTGAGCAGTACTAAATACCAAGAAAATGCCTCAAAGCAAGCAGCAACGGCTATGATGGCGATGATCACGGCTGCGTATGCTATAGTCCATTTCTTGTGGGTGTCCAATATGTTGAGGCCCACAAAAACGTTGGTAATGCTGAGGATTATGACGGTCCATCCGATAGAGTGGTGGTACACATTCCAGTAGGTTCTGTACTTGGAGTCCGGTTTGGGCCGTAAAAGAATAGCAAGTGCCTGAAGGGTCCCGAGCACAGCAAGGCTGATGCCCATTTTCATGTGACTGCTCATGTGCCGGCGGCCGGAGCTAAAGTAGTGAAAGTAAAGACCGCTGCCGAAGCCGGCCATGCCGACGACGTAGGCAGAGGCTTGGCAGGCGACGTGAATGTAGAACCAAGTAGGATTGCCAGGTAAGAACACCTTCAGGTACCTTGCTGCCATAGCGCCAAGGGGCATCATGATTCCCCAACTCACCATATTCACCACCCCATGTCCGATTTTCATGTTTTGCCGACTTGATGATCCACTACTGCGGCCGGTGTTTACTGTTTCTCCGGTAGCAAAATCAATATTGGAAAAGGATGTCAGATGGTCTTGAGTCATGGGATGAGCCATAGGGAAGCCGGATCTGGAAACAATACCGTGCTGCCAAACCTGCTGAAAGGAAGTCCTCCCTGTAGGAAGCACGATGGTGGCGTATATGATCATCTGCCCGTTGCTGCTGTACTCAGCCCTCATGGACGGAACAGAGAACAAGCTCAGGGGACCTTCCTGCATATGTGTGTTGTACCCGCTCACAGAAGAAGTGTAAACACGCGGGGAATTAGTTGTTGAGTTGAACATAGCCACCAGACACTGAGAGCCGATCATGCCGGTGGCACTAGGGTTGATTGACCAGACGACCCAGTTGGAGGGAGTGATCCCGGTGTGACGGTAGGCTATGTCGATGCTGTTGTTGAGCTTGTAGTAGTTCCAGTGGAGGTAAGAGTTGAGGGCGGGAAGGGCGTTGCAAGCGGTGTATCGGTTGTTGTTCGCGAACGTGTAAGCAGGACACGATGAAGAAGAATTCTGAGCGAACGAAGAAGATGAAAAAACACACAACCACAAAAATACCAGGACCAATTTACTCATCATCATCGTGCGTGAATATGTTGAAGATTGATGATCGGGGATAGTTTTTATAAGTCAAAATATGAAAGTAGACCCTTTATGGGATTAGGAATATTTCTTTTTTCATCCTTCATCGGATTAGGAATATTTCTTTAGAACCTACTTTGTTCATAATTATAATTATGTAATTAATTTAAGAAAATGAAATTTAACTATAAAATAAAATTATAGTACTATTTCGATTCGTTTAAATCTTTTTATACACCGGATAAATTGTCAATATTACCCTTCTTTCGAAAACATTTTCTTGGCGCTCCCTTTTCTTCTTTCATTGAGAGAAGGGAGAGAGAAAGTGAGCGATGGTGGCCGGCGTGCGGTCGATCGGAAATCTTCCAAGGAAGGCAGTGGCCGAATCACTATCCCTGGAACCGCGGCGCCGGTGTTCTGTGAAGCAGGCCGGAGTTAGGGATCTCTGGTGACATCGAATTGCGCTTGATCCGTGGTGAGTGGTGGCGGACCGGCTAAGGCGGTTGAGCGGCAGAGCACATTTTCCGGCAAAAAGACGCGCGGAACTGCAGAGGGTCGGAAAAGGTAATCAAACAGATGCGAATGAGGCGACTGGTCATAGGGTTCACGCGACAGTTGCTTCGGGTATGTTGCCGTTGATTAGTTAAACCACACTGAAATTCGATTTTTCAAAACCAAGCGAGCCGCCCAATTCGGAGACCAAAATAATGTAGAATTAAGTATGCTGTTAGAGAAGGTGAGACCAACTCCAATGGGTGGCAAAGTTAGACGCAAATTTTCAATTTGCCACCAAAATCCTCTCCAACCATGTATATTTTTACTCAAATTCTAACTCAATAATTCAAATTTGCCTCCAACTCAAATCTTTACTCAAACACTATTCATTGCTTTTTTTACTTATTTTAAATTTATAAATTATTAAAATTTAATTAATTTAACATTGGAATATTTTTTTAAACGTATATAAAATATTATTCTTGAATAATTTTTAAATTTATGATTATTTTGTAAATTTTAGCTATATTTTTAATATTGATATTTTTGTAAAATTATGTTTTTGTACTCAAGTTTATATAACTTGTTATTTTATATTGTTTAATTTTAATTTTGTGATTAATATTTATAATTTTGATTAAAATATAAATTGAAATAAAAACTCAATAATAAAAAAATCATACCTATATAAATTATATAATACAATACAAAATAAAATTAAATAATAGGTGTGTTTTTAATTATTAATATAATATTTTATTGTTTAATTTTTTATTGTAATTTTTTAATTTAATTTATATGTAATATTATAAAAAAAATATTTTATATAAAATTAGATTTGTAATAAAATTAATTAAAGTTTTATGTATTTGAGTTAATATTTGAGTTTAATGATTGGAAAATTTTTACTATTTGAACTCAAATTTGGTGGCAATTTGAAGATTTTGGTGGCAATTTGAGAACTGTACATACATTTATAAAAATGAATTAATCATAGGGGTGAAGTTAGTAATTATTTGTAAATAAACTGTTGATTTATTTTTTAGCTCTTTAATAGAATAATTTCAATTTTCAACCAAAAAATAACTAAAATACAATTTAATAATTAAATTTTATTTTAATTATTTTTTATAATTTTTTTATACTATTTATTGAACAACAAAAAAAAGTCAACGGTTAATGATAGAAAGAGTATTATCTTTCTTTATAATATAAACTTTATAAGTATTTAAATTTTAATTATTTAATTTAGTAATTATTATTAATATTTTTTTAATTATATTTTACTACAGAATAGTTGTAAAATATTTTAAAATTATATATTATAAATTTTTATACGGATTAATCTACAAATTTAAGAATATTATTTTTAAAATATTATTTATAATTATTAGATTAATTATGTGAGACCCGTAAAATTTAAATGCCACCTATTAACAATAATAATAATAACAATACTAATATACTATTAATGATAATAGTAATAATAATAAGTAATAGTAATGATAATAAAAATAAAAATAATACTAACCGCCTTAACATTTTGGAGGCTACTTAATGGATAAGTCATAGTATTAATTAAATGGAGGATTGGGGATGATAACAAAACAC